>JAOTOL010000441.1:0-68765 GCA_034440575.1 Imbricaverruca yamaguchii | reverse complement strand
AACAGGCTTGGTGGTTGTCGCCTTTTGTGCAAACGATAGCATTATGCTACGTGACCCGGAACATGGGTTCCCAACCTGAGGTAATGCGCCAGCTTGTGGAGAGGGGTGGGGGTGAGGTTATAGCGGGGTTTCGTCAAACCCCGAGTATGGAGAGTACTGTGTACATTTGCCAAAAACCTGTGCACATATATCGGCAGGAAATACTACACGTTCTCAACCTTGAAAATGAACTTTGGCTATGAGGCATTCTGAATTTGATACGGGGTAATCACGAGGTTGGCCTAACCCAAAGTGGGTAATGATAGCTCGAAAAGGTTGTGATTTCCTGGACCTATAACAAATTGCGTCGATTACCTTTATACAGAATATCTTGGAGCCAATTTCCTTTCCGGCAATTCGGCGTCGTTATTGTCCAAACAAATATTACATCAAAATAGGTATATTATTTAACACATCCTTGACTGCAATCAAGTTTGTAAACACGAGAAACACCGAAAAAAAACATGATGTTCGCTCACCAACACGCAGGTCAATCTTAAGTACAACTGTATACGTATGTGTGCCCACCAAGTATGCTGCATATGCGGCGAAGTTTTCTCGCCAGCGTCAAAAAACTCAACGGCATCAATGGCATTCCACAAGATCGGTCCTAATGTAGCAAGACAACATAAATTAACAATCCAGAGAGGTATGTGCTTTCAGTGAGTACCTCATAGTTGGTATAGACCAGTATGTTAAACAATATTTACAGTTAATCATAACCGTAACAAGGAACAACGCTGTGTATAGTTTCTACTCATTTTAGTCAGAAAAGATGTACGATTTTCCACACTTATCTCGCTTGTGACGGGCGATCACTTTCCCCTCTACCTGTTGAGACAGAGTAGCGCGCACGAAGTTGTCCAGGTGAGGGTGTTTCTTTAACACAGCCCCGATCAGCCAGTGCGCATGTGGCACGCTTGGTCCGTTCCAACGGATCACTAGCTCTTTTTCGGCGTTTTTGTGGCTCAGTACCCGCGATGAGGTCGTGCCATACACATTTTTTTACTGCAGATGCCATACTCTCTACAACGCTTTCCGCTGGGCAAATTAGCCACAACCTCACCACGATCGAGAGGTATGGCATGAACAGCGGGTCTTTTTGGCACCATAGGTCCTTGAACAACTTCTGGTTGAATCCAGTGTTCAGGCGTCCAACTGACTGTCATGCGGCATGACAGTCAGTTGACCATCCTTGGTTCCATTAGCCTGTCATGATGGCCTCGGCGACCTAACATGACTTTTAAATGATATAGCATAACAATATGCATCAAACAAGCCGCTAGTGTTGTTAAGAACACTTCCCTTTTGCCAATATACGGTAAGCGCATCAGCGCAGATGTTTGTGGTCTGGCGCTGCGATTTTTAAAAAAACACTTCAACGGCCCATAACGTAAAAACATTTTGGGCCGATTTTAATTTGTCTTGATTTAAACAATGCGCCGGTCATTTCTAAGCAGGTACGGAAAAAAATGGCGCATATCGGCCAGTACAATATGGAGTTGTATACGATAAATCGGGTGGGTGGGCGGATTTCGCCATCCACCCCTCCAGGGCGTGTGTTAACCTGTCATAAACTTGACCTGACTTGACCTCGGTGACCTGACATGACTTTGGAACAATGTGGCATGACAATATACATCAAACAAGTCGCTAGTGTTGCCAAGAACACTTCCTTTTTGCCGATATACGAGAAGCGCATCAGCGCCGATATTTGTGGTCTGGCGTTGATAATTTTTTTAGTTTACCGACCCGTAACTCGAAAAAGTTTCCGTCGATTTTCGTTTTTCTTACTTTAAACAACGTGCTGTTCATTTCTAAGCAGGTACACAAAAAATGACGTATATCGGCTGGTAAAATCTGGAGTTATCTACAAAAAACAGGAGGGGTGGGCGGATTTCGCCCCCCCCCCCTCCAGGGCGCGTGTTAATGGTTCATTATTGCAGTTTTGAGTGTTTACAAGTGATGTTTTGCACATTTTTGCCTAGGAAGAGCTAAAATGAGGTGGGGATAAGTTAGGCATTTCTTTACCTTCCTAAATTTTTGGATGAAATTGATGATGAATGTGATTTTTCTTTATTTTTTTAGGCTAATTTATGTTATCTTCTGAAAAGAGACCAGGCTGGAGCATGTTTTTCAGTTGGTAAGTGAAGTAATGCAAAATGTGTTGCTTTGAGTGGAGTAATTGGTAATGAAAGATAATGTTAAATGTAAGAACAGTGCATACAAACCAATGTCATGCCCTGAATATCTTTGATATCATATTTCCAACAATGCTGGTTGAGTTAGCACTACAATCCTTCCTCAGTCCAAACCTAGCCTCCCTCTTTTTCAGGAAAAGCATTGTGTTGTTTCAACTATATCCTCCAAATTCCAAGAACATTGGTATTTATATATAAGAAGCCCCAATGAAGACAATTTTTAGACAAATGCATGGACTGGACTTCTTGAAGCTTACTTGCAACTTCTTCCCGGTATCCTAAAAATAATTGTCCATAAAATGTGTTTAATGAAGAACAAGGCTACTTGGGAGTAGTGAAAGATGAGAAGGAGACAGGATAGGCAGTCATGCACGAAAAGCCAAAACCAGGTTTAATTATACAAAAAAAGAAGAATACATGCATTTGTTTACGGCTATTTATATCATGATATTCCAGCAGAATAATGGCCAGCCTTTTCTACATGGGGTAATTATAACAGATTCAGCCTAGGATGCAAAATGTATGCTTCCATTGAGTTTCCATGTCACTAGGTGAATTAATATACAGTGCACAATTGATGTGTGTATAATTAAGGTGCAATGGATCTACCATTTCCTTCGTGAATCACGTTCAACATCCAGCATACAATATCAGTAGGTTTTAGATGACCGAGCATGAGTATGTTTTAGGTCCAACATCAGTTGGTTGGGTTAGATTCAGTTAGGATATTTTTGTAATTTAACATCAGTGTTCTTTGTTAGCCACCAAAAACACTATTTCCCCACACTTTCCATATTTCTATGGCGTGGGGGATAGCATGTACTGTCATTGTCAAAATTAGCGTTTTTTCCTGGTGTTTAAAAAATCTTAGTTGAACGATATTTTTTTTTGTTTAAGTGAATTTTTATAGATATCAGCACATGAACTTGAACTGATGATTTGCTGAGTTTTCATTTCCCATAGAAATGAATATCAGCTTCCTTTAAATCACATTATATAATTATGTGAATTGAAGGAAGGTTAAATGTTAAGCGTGGCGGTGGGGGGGGGTGATGTGTGGCCGGGTCCACGGCCAGAAGGAAGCCAACGGACCGATCGCCGGGAGGCCATCTGCGTATGCCGAAGGTGAACCACGAGAAACGCTCTGGACTCGCCTCCTGAGGCTTAGCGGCCTGACGGTTCCCACCGAGGAATTCTTCCAAACATTCAGAGAGATGGATGCAGCGTTCTGTGTTCACCATGCCCAAGAACCCGACACTCTCAGCAGAGATCCAAAGGTCATTCAAAGTTTCCGCCAGGTGTTGGAATCCAGATTCAATTCCACAGATAAAATATAATTGGGTGCTTTGCGAGGATCCGGACATTTATTCGTCTTGGGCTGGTGAACAAGGCGAACGTCGCCAAGCTCGCAAAGCAGCAGCAGCGGAAAGCCGAGCAGTTTGCTCAGCGACTGCGAAATGTGGGCCGCACTTGAGCGACACTCCACATTCAGATCAGTATTTGAATCATTCATTGTTTGGACGTATAGGTGCATCACCTGCCGTTGATCATATAACTGCATATCAGGACTTTCTACACCATATTACACGAGACTAAACGTACGTGTTTCAGTTGCACCGAGTGTATGTCAAGCTCAAGAACTGATATGTGCCTGTGTTTGTGAAGTCAGTAGAGCGTAGCCTGTAGGTTTACGCGTACTCATCGTCCCACTACGGTGCTCGTGAGTAGTCTGTGTATGTATGCATGTCGAGTTGTTCTCAGCCACAGATGTCACGATGAGGATGTTCCATCTATTCTTGCCAGTTCGTCCGATTTTATAAGGTGCCAGATATGTACGTACTGTAATGTTAGGTATTGTAATATATTGACGCAATGTAATCTTATTAAGTAACGTGGCTTATCTGCACCTGCTACTGATAACCTCTTATGTCTCGCGTTTGGTGGAGCCGCGGTAGCTTAGTCGGTAGGGTGATGGGCTCTTGGCCGCAAGAGTATGGGTTCGAGTCCCGCAACCAGCGGAATTACCGAGTCCACCCGCGACCAATCAGTTTGAAAAGTTGGCGACGCTATATGACCTAGCAGTTAATTGCGTCGTAAAAGAACCCAAGGTTTTTTTTTCTGTTTCATGTGTTTGCTTCTCCCAATATATGTCTTGCGTTGTGCTTCCTCGATATATCGTTTTAATATGCACTCTGTTGGGCGCCGGAATATATATTCATGTGCGCGAAATGACGAACGCAGACGATGCGCCCAAAATGCACATTCACCTCCACCAGAGAAACAATCGGCAGTGGGAGAGAGGGACTTCCTCAATCTTGGCAGTCTCGTCTTCCCCAGGTGTGTGTTCCTCGTATTAAAGTCTGATTGATAAACAACTTGTGTTACCGTATTTATGTCGTGCTGTACTGCAAAATGCGTGATATTTCAGGTTGCACGACGCTAATAATGAAATCATATTTTGAAATGGAAATACTTCCTTAGAAAAGACAGCACAGCCCCAACTGCATTACCGGAGTGATAATCACCTTAATTCCACTGCTGCCTGCCAATGGCTGCAGCGCCTAGATTTCGCCGCCTACAACTCAGATCGCGACTTCAGGTACGAGTAGACCAGCAGTAGGTTCCCCACCTACCGGGCACAGACTGGTGCAATCCTAGAGCAGACCAGACGAGCCCTAGAGCAGGCCACCGCTAGACTCACTATTGGCCAAAAAAACCCTGAAAATTTCTCGTCACGACGCGGAACACTCGTGGAACACGTGGCGCACCACGCCCCAGCGGTGCAGAGTCGGCACCGACGGTCACCGGTGCTGGCGGGCATACTCCCAGAGCAGCAGGGCGCCCGCCACGTGCACGTTCAGCGAGCGCACCACACCGCGCTGCGGGATCTCCAGGCAGACGTCCAGCAGTTGGATCAGCTCCACAGGAATGCCTTGCTTCTCGTTCCTGCCGACAGGAGCAGTTAGCTGGAGACGCGCGCTGACTACAGGCGTGGTCACAATGCACCAGCGCATTTACACCAACCGACGACAGGTCAAGTGGTGTGTACTATTTACCGAAACGGGTGATGCACGCACTTTACCAGCGTTTCATTTAACGTGCTGACAGTAGCTGCATATTGTAGAGCTTTGCATATCCTGTCAGTGTTGAGTGCGGAACTTTACCGGTTGGCCCGTCAAATGATCATTTAGATATCTTCCTTTAGATCATTTAGTTACATCTTTTCTTCTCTAAAGTGCGTCATCGGCTGGAGAACTCGTTCGGTTCGGGGATGCACTCGAGCGTTCTAGAACGGCGCACCTCTACCAGGGGGAACATGGCCCCAGTCCTGGGTTCACCAGTGGCGCCGGATGTTCCGTGACGACTCAGGTAGGTACGTCTCACTGCTGGTACCAGCGCTGGAGTGGTGCGAGCGATATCGCTCGCCTCTTACGAGCCGCAGCACGGTTCTGGCTGGAGGATGTGCTCTGTGCCGATCGTCTGACCCAGGTGTGGAGCATCCTGCATCTGTATACTTATGTCCTAGTCTTCTAAATTATGGGAACATTATTTTTTTACTTTTTCAAACCTGAAAGCACAGCCGCGTTATTTTTATTCCTTTTGCATCAGAAACCATTTTGTGAGGTTTTAAGTCTGGAGAATCTAAGTTCGTTTGCATCATAGGAATAATATAGTGAGGGAAAGGAGCAGTTCTCATCAGGGCAGCAATTAAGGCACTTCTGTAGATATTTCATCTCTTAAAACATTTTTGCACTCCGGGTTCATACTGGATAGAATGGGCTTCACATGTACTCTGACACGTACATACAGAAGGAACAAAAACACCACTAAAAACACACAAGATTGAAGAAAACATCCACCAAACAACATATTATTCTACTTACGATTACCAAATAAACCAGCCACTTTTCGAACATCAAGCACACATACAACACCCGAATGAATGCACACATACAATGAAATCACCACCATGGGTGTGATTCGTTTTTCATCACCATGGTGGTGATGAAATCACCACCATTAATTATGGTGATGAAAAATGAAGTTGCTTTGGAATTCTGAAGCATGGGAAGGAAACACGGGACAGTCAGTCAAGGATGAAAAATTCGGGTATGTCATTTACTTCAGTCACTGTATTTCACACTTCAGTAAGGTCTATCATGACTGTGATCATACTTCCTATGCGGGAACATCATGAAAACTTAAGACAAGGATGTAGTATTATAGTTCCATTAACTGCGCATTTCCAGGTCACATCGAATGATTTGACACTGCGTCCATGACATCGTTTACACTGCCTCGCCAGCGTCGTCCAGACATCGCACGTGCAGCGAAGTGACTACGCATTTGTATGTGGGACGTTATTGAGCTGAGATGTCACGCACCGTGATGCAATATCGGATATGTGACAACACTAGTCCGTTCACAAACGTTGGAAGCTCACGAGAGATACAGTTTCAGACATGACTCAGCAATATGGGCACACCGGTACATTTTGACACGAGCTTGTTGACATGTGTTACATATGACAGGTTGCGATCCAATATGGCACCCATATCTTATAGTGTTGGCTTTTAGGAATGGTGGTCCCGTCCGGAATGGCCAGTGCGACTGTAGGTAGACAACGCAACATTTTACGAGTTTCTAGTACAATGAATTGTGTTTTACCTGCATGTAGCTTCATTTCATTTGTACTAAGCCGGTGGTGCAATGCCTCTATGGCAGCCTCCATGCTGAGTCCTACGAACACACCGGCAAATCTTGACACGAGCTTGTTCACATGTGGTGCATATGGCAGGTTGTGATCCAATATTGTGCGTGAGAGGGTGCTTCTGCATCTCACCCGAGCAGCTACATGTGGGATGGGCTTCTCCATCTCACCCGAGCAGCAGCAGGGTCCTGGCCGGGAAGCTGTACTCGGTGACGGACTGGCTGGCCGAGGTCTGCTCCACGCCCACCAGAGTGTAGCCGGCAGACCGCATCTGCTGCAGGTACTCCGGCAGCTGGTGCGGCTTCACCTGACGCGCGACACAGCCGGTAACGCCCGGTCCGGTCACGTGACACAGGCGGTAACACCCGGTCCGGTCACGTGACACAGGCGGTAACGCCAGGTCCGGTCACGTGACACAGGCGGTAACACCCAGTCCGGTCACGTGGCACAGGCGGTAACACCCGGTCCGGTCACGTGACACAGGCGGTAACGCCAGGTGCCGGTAATGCGGCACAGGCGGTAACACAGACACCGGCCGCCGCCCACACTCAAACAGGTCGCTCTCGCATTGATCCGGTCACTGATCCAAGGGGATCGACTATACCGAATTTGGCCTCGTCTGACGGGAATTTTCTTTTGTTTCTCCCCGCGAATTTAGATATTTTAGAGAATCAAAAGACCACGAGAGGACATTCCCACCTGGACATTAATAGACCACGAGCGAACGCAGGGGACAACAAGCGAAGTTCCACTAGGCGGGTTGAACAAAAATGTGAGATTTCCTCGTACCTGCACTTATCATAACAAGTGAATGTTGTATACTCTAGGCGCACGTTGCTCCAGAGCCGCTCAGTTCACAATATCCCACCAAAGATATGCCACTTTCAACCATTTGCCCTACTCAAATGGCGGACCTCGAAATCAGGCGGCTGGGTTGTATTTGATTTGTTGCAATCCAGTCGCCACTCGCAAGGTCCTTACACGTTACACATGGATAACTCCTCGACGTATCCAAACTCCATAACGTGCAGTGGCTGGTATTAATGCATCAATTGCTGCTTTCACGGGACAGAATTCCGCCGAAACGGCTGGAAGTGAAGGCTGTCTCACTGATTGATTGATTTACTTAGTATTTGGCCCTTGGGGCGCACTTACTGCCAGTGGTCATACACCGCGAATACACGCAGCCTCAAGAAAGAGTTTAACTAGTTAGTCAACGCCCCAGAGCCGGCTTTTTGTTGTTGCCCTTACTTGGACCGGGGGCCGAGTTGATAAAATGTGGTGGTGGTGGATTGGAGTTTAGGGGCGCGTCGACAGCTAGGGTTATTTTGCGCCCATAACTAAGAGTTGATAAAAGGGAAGACATTTAGAGTGGAGGGGCACTACTACCCCCTTCCAATATCTACTAGCTCCGCTCCCGCTACTGAAGCCACACATATGTCGCTGCACCAGCTCGGTCGCCGACATACACAACAGACCAGCCACCGCCACACACTCAACAGGTAGGTGAAGACCTGTGGCGGCGCCCCAGAGCCGTCGCAGCCGCCGGCACGTGCCGCCTACCTCCGTGATGTGCACCCAGCGCTCTGCCGACACGCTCAGACTCTGGAACTGCTTGTCGGCCAACACCTGCAGACTGGGCAGCACCAGCTGCGCGGCGGCCAGCACCTCGCAGGTGCGGCACAGGCCGCCCAGGTTGGCCGGCTTCTCGACCAGCGCGGCCACCAGCACCAGGGAGGTGGCGGGCCGGCCGCCACGCGGCGCCGCCGCCCCGTCCTCGTCGTCCGGCAACAGCTGGCGCCACGGCGTCACCTTGCGCTGCACCTGAGACGGCGGCAGCGCGTCTCCAGCACCGTCACCTGGCGGGGTAGGAGCGGGATGAGACAATGGCAGCAGCGCGTCTCCAGCACCGTCACCTGGCGGGGTAGGAGCGGGATGAGACAATGGCAGCAGCGCGTCTCCAGCACCGTCACCTGGAGGGGTAGGAGCAGGATGAGATAATGGCGGCAGCGCGTCTCCAGCACCGTCACCTGGAGGGGTAGGAGCAGGATGAGATAATGGCGGCAGCGCGTCTCCAGCACCGTCACCTGGAGGGGTAGGAGCAGGATGAGACAATGGCGGCAGCACGTCTCCAGCACCGTCACCTGGCGGGGTAGGAGCGGGATGAGACAATGGCAGCAGCGCGTCTCCAGCACCGTCACCTGGCGGGGTAGGAGCGGGATGAGACAATGGCAGCAGCGCGTCTCCAGCACCGTCACCTGGAGGGGTAGGAGCAGGATGAGATAATGGCGGCAGCGCGTCTCCAGCACCGTCACCTGGCGGGGTAGGAGCAGGATGAGACAATGGCGGCAGCGCGTCTCCAGCACCGTCACCTGGAGGGGTAGGAGCAGGATGAGACAATGGCGGCAGCACGTCTCCAGCACCGTCACCTGGCGGGGGAGGGGTGGGAACGTGAGACGGCGGAGGCGTGATGGATCCATTGACGTGCCACCCCGGCGGCCGTGTTGCTCAGTTATCAGAGGCTAAGGACGCATTGTCCACATCGCCGACACAAGCGCCTCCCCTTTAGATGTCGAGAACACCGACGCACAATGCTAGCCCGTGCCTCTCTGTATCAGATTTTGTCACGTGTGATTTCGCAAGCAGTGCTTGCAAGCGAATGTAAAAAATACTTGACAATGGACGCGACTCGTGACGTACCGCCAGCACCAACCGTACGACGGTTCGTGCGTCATCGTTCTATTGCAGACTTGGTGTTACGTCACCGTGTTGTGCTCAATATGACGTCGCATCCACGTAGTAACCCGTGTAACGTCACCGGTCTGGTGTGCCAGGTGTGGTTTCACCCATACAGCGCGCTTAGTGTGATGCTACCAAACTCGTATTCCCGGTGCGATGCCACTCACACAAACCTTCTGTGGCTAGTACCATCCAACCTGCCTGCTCTATTCGGTGCGGTGACCGACCCACCCGTCTTCCTGGTATTGCGCGCTTGATTCATGCACCTGATATGATGCCACCTATCTGCTGTGCCCAATATGATACAGTGTGTCAATTATTCCCAGTGAGACGTCTACACCTGTTGTGCGTAGTGTGATGTAACATGCCTATTATCTCAGTGTGATGTCAGCTATCTGTTGTGCCTAGTATGATACAACCTGCATAGTGTGCCTAGTATGATGTAGCCTGCACATTACCACCAGTGTGATGCCACATACATGCTAAGCTTAGAGTGATGCAGCCTGCCTGTTACACCCGATATGACGTTTTCGTTACGCTTTATGAGGAGTAATTTTCCTGCCACACCTAGCGTAATGATACCCATTCGCTGTCTGGTATGATGTGGTCTGTCACGCCCAGTCTGACCGCTGCCTCGCCGCCCAGAGCGGGCCCTCACCGGATCCAGGATCAACCGTATTGGCCACACCCTCGCCGCCCAGAGCGGGCCCTCACCGGATCCAGGATCAACCGTATTGGCCACACCCTCGCCGCCCAGAGCGGGCACTCACCGGATCCAGGATCAACCGTATTGGCCACACCCTCGCCGCCCAGAGCGGGCACTCACCGGATCCAGGATCAACCGTTTTGGCCATACCCTTGTCACCCAGAGCGGGCCCTCACCGGATCCAGGATCAACCGTATTGGCCACACCCTTGTCACCCAGATCGGGCCCTCACCGGATCCAGGATCAACCGTATTGGCCACACCCTTGTCACCCAAAGCGGGTACTCACCGGATCTAGGATCAGCTGTCCTGGCCTCACCCTCGCCACCCAGAGCGGGTACTCACCGGATTTAGGATCAGCCGTCCTGGCCTCACCCTCGCCGCCCAGAGCGGGCACTCACCGGATCCAGGATCAGCCGTCCTGGCCTCACCCTCGCCGCCCAGAGCGGGCACTCACCGGATCTAGGATCAGCCGTCCTGGCCTCACCCTCGCCGCCCAGAGCGGGTACTCACCGGATCTAGGATCAGCCGTCCTGGCCTCACCCTCGCCGCCCAGAGCGGGTACTCACCGGATCCAGGATCAACCGTATTGGCCACACCCTTGTCACCCAGAGCGGGCCCTCACCGGATCCAGGATCAACCGTATTGGCCACACCCTTGTCACCCAGAGCGGGTACTCACTGGATCTAGGATCAGCCGTCCTGGCCTCACCCTCGCCGCCCAGAGCGGGTACTCACCGGATCTAGGATCAGCCGTCCTGGCCCCCTTTTTTTTAACCCCCCTTTTTTTTTTTTTTTTTTTTTTTTTCCCCCTTTTTTCCTTTCGGCCTCTTCTTTCTCGTTTTCTTGGAAAGTCATCGCACGTGCGTTGTTGTTGTTGTTGTTATTGGTGTTTTGGGGCGCATCAACTGCAAAGGTTATATAGCGCCCATAACTTCGTCAGTCAAACCAGTTGTGGACGTATCGACGTGGAGTAAATTGGAGGACTGGGGTTACAATTCGCTAGTGCACTTCCTGATGGCGTGTTAAGAGAAGATAAAAATGTTTGGCGCTTATATCCTACCTTTGTTGGCGTGAGTACACGACGTCAATTCCAATCGCAGAAAGGAATGGGAACAGTTCAGCGACATAGTGTGACCCGTCGCCCAGTAGTTCCACCAGGGTGGGCGATGGGGTTCCAAAGAAGCGACGACGTTCCGCTCGAAGATGACAACATGTGCTGAAAATATGGGCCACAGACAGGTTGTCCCCGCAACGTGGACAGACTGGCCGTTCTTCCGAGCATAGAAGGTAGCGATGTGTAAAATACGTGTGTCCTAACCGAAGGCGGCACAGAATCACTTCCTCACGCCTCGATCGTCGCGAGCAGGACTGCCATGCCCCCAGATGGGGTTTTAACACCTTCAGTTTGTTGCCCAGGACAGCATCCCAAGAAGACTGCCACTTGGTTTGTAGGTAAACAGATATACTTCGGTAGAAGTCCCTTGCAGGGAGTGGCAACCGACGCGTGCAGTGTGCATTCGCTGAGCGTTTAGCTGCAGCGTCCGCGAGCTCGTTTCCAATAATTCCGACGTGGCTTGGTATCCAACACAGTACCACACTTTTCCCCTCCCGAGCTAGGGAAGAAATGAGCAGCAGTATGTCTTGTATCATGGGGTTAGGGGGGTTAAATCGTTTCAGGGCCATAAGACTACTGAGAGAATCAGACAAGATCAGGTGTAGATCTCCGTCGCCTACCTGGATAAAAGAAAGAGCCTTGGCAATAGCCACCAGTTCTGCTGTGAAAACGGATGCATGCTGTGGCAGTGTAAAACCCCGAGTAGTATTACCACATACAAAAGCGCTTCCGACGCCTGTATCAGTTTTAGAGCCATCGGTGTATGTGGCTGTATACCCCTCGTACGACCAGATGGTTTCGAGGGCTCGTGCCTGCAATTCTATGCATGTGGTACTTTGTTTACATGTTTCGGCTACAGAGAGATCAATACTTGGGGAGGTCAATTCCCATGGGGGGAGTTCTGATTTGTGTTGTCCGGAGGACACCACGCAGCCTGATCCCACTCTCCTGGAATAGTTCTCGAATTCTTAAACAGAACGGATTCATATATGAAGGCCGTCTGTGTTGAAACAGACGGAAGTTACGAGATGAAAAGACCGCTTGATATGTGGGGTGGTCGGGAAACTGTGCCAGCTTGATAGCATACCGCATGCCCAGCATCTGACGGCGCATGGCGAGCGATGGTTCGTTTGCTTCAACAAGGAGACTCGCTGTTGGCGAGGTGCGGAATGCTCCAGTAGCGATGCGCAGTGAAGAGTGGTGTATCGTATTTAAAGTACGCTTGGTGGAATCGCTTGCAGAGTCATACACAAAACTAGCGTAGTCCAGTCTTGAGCGAATTAAGGATCTATACAAGACAAGCAGGGTTCTCCTGTCCGCCCCATATGTAGTACGAGATATGCATTTTAAGATGTTCATAGATCTAAAACATTGCTCACGTATGACCTTAAAATGTTCCTTGTACGAAAGTCGCGTATCAAAGTGAATTCCAAGGAAACGAACCACCGATTTGCAAGGGATGGTCTCTCTATAGAGGCTAAGCGACAGATCCCGGGAACACTGTCGCCGCCGGCAGAAATGAATACAGACAGTTTTAGAAGTTGAAAAGTGGAACCCGTTGGCCGAACTCCATCGCTGTAGTCGTGTTACGGCAGACTGGAGCTGCCTTTCCATGGAGGAGACCTTCGAACCAGGACACCAAATGGCGAAATCGTCCACAAACAACGATCGCCCGATGGTAGATGGGAGGTTGTCGCCGATGTCATTAATCATAATTCCGAACAGGGGAACGCTCAAAATGCTGCCCTGTGGAACACCATTAGGTTGTGGGTAGCTATCAGAATACCGATTCCCCACTCGGACACAGAAGGATCGGTCGGCTAGGAAGTTTTGCAAAAATTTCCCCATATGTCCGCGTATACCGTGCCTAAAAACTTTTAGAAGAATGCCACGTCGCCAAGTCGTATCATATGCGCCCTCAATGTCGAAGAAGACAGCGCCAATGTGTCGTTTGCGTTGAAACTCTGTTCGTATCACTGTGTCTAGTGATAAAATATGGTCGACTGTACAGCGGTTCTTTCTAAAACCACACTGCGCGTTTGTAAAAAATTTGGAGTGCTCCAAAAACCACATCAAACGTACGTTCACCATTCTCTCCATGAGTTTGCATAATGATGAGGTGAGGGCGATGGGTCGGTAATGTATTGGATCAGATCCACTCTTGCCAGGCTTCAGAATCGGAATTATTGTTGCTTTTCGCCATGAGGGTGGAAAGCCTCCTCTTTCCCATAGTCCGTTGAAAAGTCCTAAAAGCACGTGGAGCGCATTGGGAGGAAGATGTTTTAGCATGTCGTTGTGGACTTCATCAGGGCCCTCAGATACACTCCGTAGGGCATTCACGGCGGAAAGCAGCTCAGTCGCGGTGAATGGTGCGTTGTATGAAAGTATCTCGGTGGTTGAAAAGTCTATTGGAGGTCGTTCGTGGCGGGTTTGGGAGCGTGCGATTTGTGGCTCAAAGCTTCCCTCTCGGCTGCGTTCCGATAGCGCACGTGCAATTTCATTGGCCACGACGGAAGGATCAGAGATGACCCGACTTCCTACCTGCAGTACAGGCAGTGGTGTGGACGAGAACTTTCCCGCGATCCTGTTAATACGCGTCCATATTTGGGCGACTGGTGTTCGGTGGGTGAGAGTGTTTAAAAAGGAGCGGAAGTATACCCGTTTGGCTTCCAGGCAAGTTCGACGAGAAGAGGCTCTGGCACGAAGAAACGCTATGCGATTTTCGTCGGTACAGTTGTGGTTGAATGCTCTGAATGCCCGTTTGCGTGCACGAATGGCGCTTCCGCACTCGTCCGTCCACCATGGGACTGCGGAACGTCGGGGGGCACCAGTAGTTCTTGGGATGCAAACAATAGCACAGTTGATGAGCACTAAGGTAAATTCTTCTATGGATTTTGGCAAACAGAGAGAATTGGCAGAAAAATTTGCTTCAAGTCTATTCTCGAAGTCGGTCCATTTGGCCTTTTTTAAATTCCATCGCCTTGGTCTCGGCCTAAGGACTAATTCATCTTGGTAAGCCAACCATACCGGAAAGTGGTCGCTGCCCAATGGGTCGTCGGCCACCGACCAAGTGAAAGATTGAAACAGCTGAGGGCTGCACAGACTTAGATCTAAAACAGACTTATTTCCGGATGGGAGGGCAATATGTGTCTGGGATCCTGTGTTTAAAAGGCAGAGGGCTTCGTCGTGAATGAAGGATTCTAAGAGGCGGCCACGTAAGTTTGTGGCGAAACATCCCCATACGGTATGGTGTGCGTTAAAGTCTCCCAACAGTAAAACTGGGGGAGGGAGTTCCAGCATTAGCAGATGGAGATCTGCAGCAGGAAGAGAGAGTCCTGGCGGCAAGTACACAGAACAAATTGTCAGTGCACGTTGGTTCAAGTTGATACGAGCAGCAACAGCTTGTAGACAGGTTTGCAAAACTAATTCATGTACAGGTATGGTGTGGTGTACGGCTAAAAGCACGCCGCCGTGCGCAACGGTGTCAGTCTGAATATCCTTTCGAAATACGGAATATCCCTTAATAATGCAACGGGCATCCGATGCCAGCTTCGTCTCTTGGAGACAGATGGCAGCTGGGAGGTACTTGCTGGTCACAGCTTGGAGATCCAATAAACTAGTTTTCAGCCCTCTGCAGTTCCATTGTAAAATTCCATGTGAAGGAGGCATTCAAATTAAAATTTGAAGAAGTGAAATGTTGTTAAGACGACTAAGATTTCAGATCCAAACTAGTGCTGCTCAGTTGCAGGTTTTGCAACCGGGGATGTTTGATGTCGTGGGCGCGTGCGTGAAATACCCAATTCTGTTGGTGACACCGCCCCAGGTAGGGTCCGCTTTGCAACGCGGCTCGAGGTCGGGGGAGAAATCGGTGTGTGTCCGGCTCGACGCGAGGGGACTTCCGGGGGTCCCATCACGTTCCGGATTGGTGACGAAGGCGGAGGGGTCACGATATGGCGTTGGCTCCCGGGCTCCGGGCTCGAGGTGACCGACTCTCGTCGGGTTGTACGTCCCCGGGTGATGGAGGTGGGCTGACTGGAAGTAGGTGACAAGGGTTTGGGTTCATAGGATGGTGCTGGTGAGGGTGTGGAAGTGGAGTTGGGAGACGAGAGGGAGGGGGGACTTGGGGCCGGTTTGGTATTGGTGGATGGAAGGATTGCTGACGTAGGTGCCAATGTGGAAGCTGAGGGTTTGTTGGGAAGCTTCCTCCGCTGCACCTCACGCCACTCTCCCACCTCTGGCTCCAAGGAGGCAGTGGCGGAGATTTCAGCGGGCAACCCACTTTGCGCAAAACTTATTGCATGTGCGCGAGGTACAGAGACGTCGCGGGTCCTTTCATGCGTAGGTGGGGTATCAGTCGAGGTACCGCTACGGGTTGCCCTCTCTTTCGGTGGCAACGTACTTCTTTCAGTCAGTGGTACACACGTCATGCCGAAAGAGCGAAGGAGTTCGCCGAGTTGCGAGAGAAGGTCCGCGGCACTCCCTCTCTGAATTTCTGGTACAGCTAGTGTGGTTCTGTTGGCTTTGGCGATTGCGGCGTAAGATACCCTCGGGTGGGCAGCGTCGTAAGCCTGCCTTGCCTCTCTAAATGATAAGTTTCTGGTGACCTTGATAGACATGATCTCTCTTTCCTTGAGATATGTCGGACACGACCTGTCATACGCAGAGTGTGGTATCTGGTCGCTTCCACAGTTGGAGCACCACGGTTTATCTGCGCTGCACTGTGAGTCATCATGCTCCGGTGATGAGCACCTGCCGCAGAGCTGGCGATTCCTACAGTTTTGTTTGGTATGTCCAAACCTCTGGCATCCGTAGCATCTCATCGGGTTTGGGATAAAACGACGAATCTTCACCTTGGCATAGCCTACGCGAATATCGGGTGGCAAGTCAGGTCGGCTGAAAGTTAAAATGATGTTATTGGTTGGTACCATAGTATTACCCTTACGAATACGAATGCGTCTGGCCTCCACCACTCCAAACTCGTTCAGGCCATCAACGATATCTTCGTCGCTTACACCTAGAAGGTCATAACAATTGATGATACCTTTCACAGAGTTTTTCGTTTTATGCATAGAGACCAGCATTGGGATAGCAACATCGTGACTCCCCTTGTGACTACGAATCGCAAACTTAAACTCAGTAGCTGCCATTGCCTTTTCTGCTTCCTTACTGTTTCCGAACTCTACTTCAAGTCCACCGTCTCTCAGTCGTTCACACCTCAGGATAGTTCCAAGTCTGTCACAACCATCACGACGCTGGAAGGGTGATAAGGTCGCTAGCGGTCTTGATCCCTCCACTGCTTTGAAAACAAGTGTGCGAAAGCTATGGGTTTGCACACTACAATTGGTCACGCGCCCATGCCCCTCGCGGATTTGGCCAGTCTGGTCCTTCCGAGAAGTCCCAGGATTTGAGTTTAGATTATGATTTGCCATGTAGTATGATTCTATTCGGCCTCTCGTGACACCCCACCCCCTGGGGGCTCAACTGGGAGGACGCCTTGATCCCGCGAACGGGAGGACGCCAGGTGAACGAGAAACTATACGGGGCAGGCGACACCATCACCCGGTCGGGAGAGAGAAGCTCACCACCCCGACCAGGATCCAGCGCCACCCACCCCTTGACCCCGGCCGGCCGGGCCGGCAGGCACTGGGAAACCCAGGCCCCCAGCCCGAGGCGACCAGCCACTTGGCCCGCGTGAGGCCCCACGGACCCGCCCGCCCCTCCGGGATATCAGGACCAAAGAGGTGTGTTGGTCCCCCGTCACAACTAGCACCGTGCGACGGGGGACCTCAACCTCCAGGACTCCGTCAACCCCTGGGGACGGGCCGAGGGGCGCGGCTACCCCGATAAAAACGGAGCTGGTGGGCAGGACCGGGGAAGTTGTCCTGCCTGCTCATGGTAGGGACAGTTGGTGTTGCAGGGCCAGATGAAGGACATGGATGCGGGGATGATATTTGGATTGGACTGGGAACGCATGGATGGAAGGACGAGTGAGGCACTCTTAGTCTGACCTCTCCCCGGCCGCCTGGTGGTCTGGCCGCCGGATCCTTAAGGCACGCAATCCCCCCCACCACGGAAAGGTGATGCCTCATCGGGGTAGCCGCATCCAGCACATCCCGGGCCGTATCCGAGGCCGTAGCGGTAGCTGTAGCCACCGTAGACGGGGGCGGTGCAGCCGGGACTGGAGTAGTCCGTTGTCCATCCAGCACATCCCGGGCCGTATCCGAGGCCGTAGCGGTAGCTGTAGCCACCGTAGACGGGGGCGGTGCAGCCGGGGCTGGAGTAGCCGTATCCAGCACATCCCGGGCCGTAACCGAGACCGTAGCAGTAGCTGTAGCCACCGTAGACGGGGGCGGTGCAGCCGGGGCTGGAGTGGACGTAGGCGGGAGAGGCGTATCCCTGGGTTACGTTGTGGCCGGGGGCGGCGAACGGGACGATGGACTCGTGCTGGCCCAGGCCATCGACGCCAATGTGTTGATGTGTTGGACCGATAAGGTTGACTCTTACCCACTGACGCACAATTATACCGATGTGAATTACACAAATACACCTAAAATGACACTGATCGATCATCCTCTCCAGATCGTGCCTCTTAACTTCGCCATTGCGGACATTTTGAAACGTGGACACCGTAAAATGTAGATTAGTTAGGTAATATTCTCTGGAGGTATTCAGTTTTGAAATTGGCGCGATATATTTCAAGATCTTACTGATCGTAGTTTCAAGATCTTCTCGAGGTGGGAGGGGCATTTACAGATTTAAGTACAAAAGAGCCCTACCGTAACACAGCTAATATGGCATTGGCCGAAAGTTTGAGAAAACGATGGAACATCTCCAAGAAATGTTTGATATATTATATATAATATAGAATAAAAGTAAAACTTCATTGGTTCAACGTCCATTGCGAAGAAGCGAAAAGTATGAGGTAGTGACAGTTGAAGCGTGAATGAAGTAAGAGTGACGTCACGGTGGCCGACTTCTGAACTTACGCAACGGCACACACAAACTTGACATACAAAACGAACCAATACAGATATTTGGTGTCTGTAAACGAGAAACGAGAGTGAAGTGGCGAACAATGGCCATGCCTTGTCGTTTTGTTACTTTCATATTTCACGTGTGCGCATCGTAATGGCAGATAGGAAATATTCACAAGGAGTACACTCAAACTTCCTAACGGACACAAAAGTTCGAGAGAAAAATGAAGCAATGCGTCCCGGAAACCACTATGAAGAATGACGTTTCCACCACATCTCAGGCAGTAGTCACTAATACTGGCAGTCATGGCTTGAACTCTGCCGCAGTGGACACTAGACCAGCGCTCCGTGACACTAGACCAAGGCTGCGACAAAGACCAGCGCTGCGTGACACTAGACCAGCGCTGCGTGACACTAGACCAGCGCTGCGTGACACTAGAACCAGCGCTGCGTGACACTAGACCAGCGCTGCGTGACACTAGACCAGCGCGGCACAACCAGCCATAACCAGCTCGTACACAGCACTCGTGACACTAACCAGCGCTGCGTACAGCGCTGCGTGACACTAGACCAGCGCTGCGTGACAATAGACCAACGCTGCGTGATAATAGACCAGCGCTGCGTGACACTAGACCAGCGCTGCGTGACACTAGACCAGCGCTGCGTGACACTAGACCAGCGCTGCGTGACACTAGACCAGCGCTGCGTGACACTAGACCAGCGCTGCGTGACACTAGACCAGCGCTGCGTGACACTAGACCAGCGCTGCGTGACACTAACAGCCTGCGTGACACTAGACCAGCGCTGCGTGACACTAGACCAGCGCTCCGTGACACTAGACCAGCGCTGCGTGACACTAGACCAGCGCTGCGTGACACTAGACCAGCGCTGCGTGACACTAGACCAGCGCTGCGTGACACTAGCTAAAGACCAGCGCTGCGTGACACTAGACCAGCGCTGCGTGAAACCAGCGCTGCGTACACTAGACCAGCGCTACTAGACACTAGACCAGCGCTGCGTGACACTAGACCAGCGCTGCGTGACACTAGACCAGCGCTGCGTGACACTAGACCAGCGCTGCGTGACACTAGACCAGCGCTGCGTGACACTAGACCAGCGCTGCGTGACACTAGACCAGCGCTGCGTGACACTAGAGACCAGCGCTGCGTGACACTAGACCAGCGCTGCGTGACACTAGACCAGCGCTGCGTGACACTAGCCAGCGCTGCGATAATAGACCAGCGCTGCGTGACACTAGACCAGCGCTGCGTGACACTAGCTAGACCAGCGCTGCGTGACACTAGACCAGCGCTGCGTGACACTAACTAGACCAGCGCTGCGTGACACTAGACCAGCGCTGCGTGACACTAGTACAAGACCAGCGCTGCGTGACACTAGACCAGCGCTGCGTGACACTAGACCAGCGCTGCGTGACACTAGACCAGCGCTGCGTGACACTAGACCAGCGCTGCGTGACACTAGACCAGCGCTGCGTGACACTAGGACCAGCGCTGCGTGACACTAGACCAGCGCTGCGTGACACTAGACCAGCGCTGCGTGACACTAGACCAGCGCTGCGTGACACTAGACCAGCGCTGCGTGACACTAGACCAGCGCTGCGTGACACTAGACCAGCGCTGCGTGACACTAGACCAGCCTGCGTGACACTAGACCAGCGCTGCGTGACACTAGACCAGCGCTGCGTGACACTAGACCAGCGCTGCGTGACACTAGACCAGCGCTGCGTGACACTAGACCAGCGCTGCGTGACACTAGACCAGCGCTGCGTGACACTAGCGCGCGTGACACTAGACCAGCGCTGCGTGACACTAGACCAGCGCTGCGTGACACTAGACCAGCGCTGCGTGACACTAGACCGGCGCTGCGTGACATTAGCTAGACCAGCGCTGCGCGACACTAGACCAGCGCTGCGTGACACGCACGTGACACCAGCCTGCCGCAGCAGACCACGCGCTGGCGCCGCGTACCACCGCCGAGCCCGCGCGCGTACACCACCCGCCGAGCCCGCGCGCGTACACCACCCGCCGAGCCCGCGCGCGTACACCACCCGCCGAGCCCGCGCGCGTACACCACCCGCCGCAGCCAGCCCGCGCGCGTACACCACCCGCCGAGCCCGCGCGCGTACACCACCCGCCGAGCCCGCGCGCGTACACCACCCGCCGAGCCCGCGCGCGTACACCGCCCGCCGAGCCCGCGCGCGTACACCACCCGCCGAGCCCGCGCGCGTACACCACCCGCCGAGCCCGCGCGCGTACACCGCCCGCCGAGCCCGCGCGCGTACACCGCCCGCCGAGCCCGCGCGCGCGTACACCACCCGCCGAGCCCGCGCGCGTACACCACCCGCCGAGCCCGCGCGCGTACACCACCCGCCGAGCCCGCGCGCGTACACCACCCGCCGAGCCCGCGCGCGTACCACCCCCGAGCCCGCGCGCGTACACCACCCGCCGAGCCCGCGCGCGTACACCACCCGCCGAGCCCGCGCGCGTACACCGCCGCACACCACCCGCCGAGCCCGCGCGCGTACACCACCCGCCGAGCCCGCGCGCGTACACCACCCGCCGAGCCCGCGCGCGTACACCGCCCGCCGAGCCCGCGCGCGTACACCGCCCGCCGAGCCCGCGCGCGTACACCACCCGCCGAGCCCGCGCGCGTACACCACCCGCCGAGCCCGCGCGCGTACACCACCCGCCGAGCCCGCGCGCGTACACCGCCCGCCGAGCCCGCACGCGTACACCACCCGCCGAGCCCGCGCGCGTACACCGCCCGCCGAGCCCGCGCGCGTACACCACCCGCCGAGCCGACCCCGCCCGCGCGTACACCGCCCGCCGAGCCCGCGCGCGTACACCACCCGCCGAGCCCGCGCGCGTACACCACCCGCCGAGCCCGCGCGCGTACACCACCCGCCGAGCCCGCGCGCGTACACCAGCCGCCGAGCCCGCGCGCGTACACCACCCGCCGAGCCCGCGCGCGTACACCGCCCGCCGAGCCCGCACGCGTACACCACCCGCCGAGCCCGCGCGCGTACACCGCCCGCCGAGCCCGCGCGCGTACACCACCCGCCGAGCCCGCGCGTGCGTGTCCGCGGCGGCCGACGCACGGCCTTGACACCCGCTCAAAACAACTTCTGCTGCACCCTGCACCTGCCGGGATCTCACGCCACGGCGATATCAATCGCCGTGTGATGTTTCGAAGTCGGCCCCGCTGCCGCTCTTGAGATAAGCAATATTTGTCCCCCCCCCCCAGTGAATGGCGTGCGGCTGATGAGCCCGGTCAACGTCCCGGTAATTTGTTGTACAAGATAACCACTGGGGGTCTGTGGGGGTGGGTGGAGGGGAGGTATATTGCGAGTGGTGGATTTACCTTCCCGAAAACATGCACTTGAAACCCAACACTGTGGCACTGTCGCGTTGTCGTGTTGTCCAATTGTCGTGTTGCCTAATTGTGTTGTCGAATTGTCGCTGTGTCATTGTTGGTGGGTCTCAGTGAGATTTATTGAGAGAACTTATTTTGTTGACCGACAGGTCGCTAGGCCGAGACCCCAATATTCGGTCGGACCACTCCAGTCTTCGATCGGGCCCATCCACCAGATATCAGTTTAACATGGAACCTCGTGAACAGCAAACAATGCCTTTTCAAATCAGCACCTTTGGCGTCGTTGGACGTTCTACGTAGTTCCTTGCAACTCCGTCCCAGCTAAATCGCCGCCGTTCTTCCGATGTGCAATGCACACGCGCCAGCCCGGACACAGACATCCGCTCCAGTTGCTGACCTGCTGCAGTGTTCGTGCCGGGTGTGGAACAAGTGCTCCTGGAAAACGTCCCGGCCGGCCGCCGGCCGGTAGTGATACATTCCCAAAATCCGGTCTGCTCGTGTGCCAGCCCGCTGTTCGGACGCCGGGTCAGCGCGCCGGGCAGCGAAATCACCGGCCAGATGTTCGTGTACAGCCCACGCTGTGACGTCGCATGGCTACCCATGTATTCAGACGTTACACGGCTACCCATGCGTTCAGAAAACACATGACCGCCCATGCGTTCAGAAAACACATGACTGCCCATGCAGTCAGCCGTCGCATGGCTACCCATGTATTCAGGCGTTACATGGCTACCCATGCAGTTAGACGTTACATGGCTACCCATGCAGTCAGACGTCGCATGCCTACCCATGTATTCAGGCGTTACATGTCTACCCATGCAGTCAGACGACGCATGCCTACCCATGTATTCCTTGGATTATTTTACGACGCACTCAACCGCTGGGTCATATAGCGTCGTTAACCTCTCACGCCGATTGGTCGCGGGTGGATTCGGCAAACTCCGTCGGTTGTGAGATTCGAACCCACAGTCTTGCGACCAAGAGTCCGACGCTCTACCAACTGAGCCACCGCGGGCCCTAACTACCCATGTATTCAGACGACCCATGACTATCTATGCAGTTAGACGTCACATGTCTACTTGGCAAGTGCTAAACAATGCCTGCTTATATACCAATGGGCAAGCGATTATTCATGAAGGCAGGCGAAGATGATTTGGAAGTCTGACTGTCTCGAACTGGGACACTGTTGACCCATGCTGTGGATGCGCCCAAACTAGCTAACAAACTGACCGGAACTGAATGGCCCAGCCCGTTTGGACCCGTGTTTAATGTTATGAATGAAATTGCATTCATCTGTTTTCACTCTTCAATAACTATTCAGACAGAAAATATACTCTGCCTTGTTTGATAAATTCCATGGTTGTCAAGATCCTAACGTTAACCTAGTGTGACCTACGTTGACCTCAGTATCGGTGGAACATAAGGTGTGGTTCGGGCTCTCCGCGACCAGACATGTCTGCGGTATTTTGCAAGTTATCCTAGCTTGCGAGAATCAGACGGTAGTAGAGAGGAGGTTCAGGAGCCCCCCCCCCGCCCCTTCCCGGACCGGCCGAGGCGGATGTGCCGACCGGTCCTGTGAGGGCTTTGGCTGCAAGACAATGCACCTGTATATCCCACATTGTATGTTATGATTGGTTGGTTATTTGAGTTTTAGGGCGCATCGACCAGGTCGTGTATGTTATGGTCGTGGAGCTTTATGTCACCGGATGGTCACTGTTTTGCGCCACCAAAGGGAACTTAGCGACAAAGCATGTCTGCGATACTCATGCGGAATGCTACCCTGCACTGGAGTAAGATTACTTTGATGAGCGTTCACTGTCGCGTTCCTTTACAATCGGGATCGGCAAGCAGGACAATCTCGCGCTCGCTGACTTCTGAGCCCCACCGACATGTCTGCTCAGTGCCCTGGCAAAGTCACGTGCCGTGCGATGATGAACGCCTCGGCGGCCATGCTCGACATCCGCGGCCGGTTTACGCGTCGCCATGCCACACCGGTTTGTTTCGTGAATTCATCACGGCAGTGTCCGGCTTCACGTCACGTCACGTCACGTCACGTCACGCTCAGTGAGGAAAACATGCATTCCTCGCCAGACGGCCAGTTCTAGATAGCGATATTATTTTTACGTCGGCACGAAGGCATTATGCAGTGCGGAGGCATTACGCCGTTGCGGCTCAGCGACACGCGCGCGACATTCTCGCCTCGAGTTATATTTCCTGAACACGGCGAACATTATAAAATAATGTGCACTCACCGGGACACAGGGCATGGCTGTTTGATCGCCCCTGGCAGCAACACATCAACTCGCCATGGCTCTGAATTTCCCCATACATATTGACCTTCGTGGGCGGTATATATACGACGTGGTGTCTGCCGGCTACAGTGAGAAATTATTCGTGAAATAAGGTGGGAAATACCACTTTCTGAACACTCAATCGACATCGTTCTCCAAAAAGTATCGACATCCTGCTCCATGATGCGTGCTTATGAAGTTTTCATGTTTCCTTTCTAACAGTATCTCGCTTATAAGTATCATGTTAATGCTCCTAATAAGGAATAGTGATACCCTAACATTTCGGAAGGGAATTTCGAGTAAAGGGATT
The DNA here is from genome assembly GCA_034440575.1 of Imbricaverruca yamaguchii. NCBI lineage: Eukaryota > Metazoa > Arthropoda > Thecostraca > Neoverrucidae > Imbricaverruca > Imbricaverruca yamaguchii. The sequence continues at coordinate 44,286 of JAOTOL010000441.1, read as the reverse complement.
AACTATGTGATATGGTGTACGGTACCAGGGTATAGCATAGGCAATTTTCTCTGTCCCGAATATATGGCTCTTCCTAATATATTTAGTTAGTTATTTGGGCTTTCGGGCGCATTCATTCCTAATGAGTATGAAAGACATCGAAAGCATTTTAGTGACGCAAATGCACAGTCGTAAGTGCGTACACCATTCGCTCAAATGACGCACACCTAACGAAAAACCATTATTCTAACTCTGGCCGGCTATGGATAGACATTGCAAAACAGAGCATCCGCCCAGGTCGCCCGTCCTAGCTTGCCTAGACGTTGGGTTGCATGCAGTGAAAGGTCCCTTCCACATGGTAGCAGAGCAGGGTTAAAATAATGGTTTTTCGTTAGGTGTGAGATGTCGAAACGAGTACAGCAGGATGCCGAAATTTGTCATGGAATTAGTGTCATTTAAGATGCTTTTGATGTCTTTCAGACTCAAAATTGAGCCAATGGTGCAGGTAATTATGACTGCACCTTCATTATTTGTTCTGAGATTCATAATTTAGGTAGAGCTATATTCGGGATAGGGAGAATAATCCTATGCTATAAAATTACAGTGTTCGCCATATCACATCATAGATAATCCCTTTACCTGAAAATGGTTGCAAAATATTCTTGTATTACCATTCCTTATTGAGAGCATAGACATGATACTTGTGAGATGCTGTTAGAAAGGAGACATGACGACTTCATAAGCCCCCATCAAGGAGCAGGATGTCTATACTTTTTTGAGAAGGATGTCAATCAAGTGTTCAATAAGTGGTATATTCCACCCTATTTCCAGAATAATTTAACACTGTAGCAGAGCATGTCTAAATGTTGCTTTCAAGGAGCGTAGTGACGCTGAAAGGCACTTGTTGTTTACCACTGTTAAAAAAGGCACTGGATGCGATCAATCTGTTACGCATTTCGGCTGTTAGTCTCCTCTGCGATGACTTGGCTTGTACATTGCCGTCCCCCATATCAGATGCAGCAGCAGCCTATCTCCTTTGGCTGTATGCACCTTCATTGGGTCTTTCATTGTGGGGCATTCCTTGGTGAGCTGCCCGTAGATCAGGGCAGCCAACACAAGGATGCCTCGGGATGCAAACAAGACATACAATAGAATGTGATGATACTAATACAATTTGCATCCCTTCTGATTTTTTTTTTAATTTTGCAGATATACCACCACCAATTAATGGAAAGGAAATGTGGCCCTGGGAAATCGACGGACAGATAGCAAGCTAGTAACGCCCACAGACAAATAATTAAAGTTATTAAATGCACCCCGAGATGAGCTTGGTCATTGGAGTGTAGGGGCATATGGACTGCGTCGGTCATGCAGCGCCCACTCGAGATGAGCTAACATGCAGCTAAATAAGCAACAAATCACTGTTCACAGGAAGCGTCTATAGTGCAGCTTGAAACTAGTAATCGTCGCTCGTCGTGAGTCAACAATCCGTTCGTCTTCTGGTTACATAGGGTTCATTACTTACATAGGGTGCATGTCTCGGACGCGGCAAGCGTCCGAGCCATGCACTGCAGCCGCCAACAGCACCACCTGCACTTCCCCGTGAGACGGCCGCAGCGTCTGGCTCCTCAGCGCAGTCGGCAGCTGGCGTACCCGCGGCACTGGCCCGGGGAGAGGGAGCACCAGACAAGAGGCGTACCCGCGGCACTAGCCCGGGGAGAGGGAGCACCAGACAAGAGGCGTGCCCGCGGCACTAGCCCGGGGAGAGGGAGCACCAGACAAGAGGCGTGCCCGCGGCACTGGCCCGGGGAGAGGGAGCACCAGACAAGAGGCGTACCCGCGGCACTGGCCCGGGGAGAGGGAGCACCAGACAAGAGGCGTGCCCGCGGTACTAGCCCGGGGAGAGAGAGCACCAGACAAGAGGCGTACCCGCGGCACCAGCCCGGGGAGAGAGAGCACCAGACAAGAGGCGTACCCGCGGCACCAGCGCGGGGAGAGAGAGCACCAGATAAGAGGCGTGCCCGCGGCACTGCCCCGGGGAGAGAGAGAGCACCAGACAAGAGGCGTGGCCGCGGTACTAGCCCGGGGAGAGGGAGCACCAGACAAGAGGCGTGCCCGCGGTACTAGCCCGGGGAGAGAGAGCACCAGACAAGAGGCGTGCCCGCGGTACTAGCCCGGGAGAGGGAGCACCAGACAAGAGGCGTGCCCGCGGTACTAGCCCGGGGAGAGAGCACCAGACAAGAGGCGTGCCCGCGGCACCTGGCCCGGGGAGAGGGAGCACCAGACAAGAGGCGTGCCCGCGGTACTAGCCCGGGGAGGAGAGCACCAGACAAGAGGCGTGCCCGCGGCACTGGCCCGGGGAGAGAACCAGACAAGAGGCGTACCCGCGGCACTAGCCCGGGGAGAGGCACAACAAGAGGCGTCGCGGCACTGGCCCGGGGAGGGGACCCAGACAAGAGGCGTGCACGGCCCGGGAGCACCAGACAAGGGCGTACCCGCGGTACTAGCCCGGGGAGGGGAGCACCAGACAGAGGCGTCCCGCGGCACCCCGGGGGAGGACACCAGACAAGAGGCGTACCCGCGGTACCCCGGGGAGGGAGAGCACCAGACAAGAGGCGTGCCCGCGGTACTAGCCCGGGGAGAGAGAGCACCAGACAAGAGGCGTGCCCCGGCACTAGCCCGGGGAGAAGGTGGGATGCCCGCGGCACTAGCCCGGGGAGAGGGAGCACCAGACAAGAGGCGTGCCCGCGGTACTGGCCCGGGGAGGGGGAGCACCAGACAAGAGGCGTACCCGCGGTACTAGCCCGGGGAGAGAGCACCAGACAAGAGGCGTGCCCGCGGTACTAGCCCGGGGAGGGGAGCACCAGACAAGAGGCGTGCCCGCGGTACTAGCCCGGGGAGGGGGAGCACCAGACAAGAGGCGTGCCCGCGGTACTAGCCCGGGAGGGCACCAGACAAGAGGCGTGCCCGCGGTACTAGCCCGGGAGGGGAGAGCACCAGACAAGAGGCGTGCCCGCGGTGCTAGCCCGGGGAGAGGGAGCACCAGACAAGAGGCGTACCCGCGGTACTGGCCCGGGGAGAGAGAGAGCACCAGACAAGAGGCGTACCCGCGGTACTGGCCCGGGGAGAGGGAGCACCAGACAAGAGGCGTACCCGCGGCACTGGCCCGGGGAGAGGGAGCACCAGACAAGAGGCGTGCCCGCGGTACTAGCCCGGGGAGAGGGAGCACCAGACAAGAGGCGTACCCGCGGCACTGGCCCGGGGAGAGGGAGCACCAGACAAGAGGCGTGCCCGCGGTACTGGCCCGGGAGGGGAGCACGAGACAAGAGGCGTACCCGCGGTATTAGCCCGGGGAGGGGGAGCACCAGACAAGAGGCGTGCCCGCGGCACTGGCCCGGGGAGAGAGAGAGCACCAGACAAGAGGCGTGCCCGCGGCACTGGCCGGGGAGAGAGAGCACCAGACAAGAGGCGTGCCCGCGGTACTGCCCCCGGGGGGGAGCACCAGACAAGAGGCGTGCCCGCGGTACTAGCCCGGGGAGGGGAGCACCAGACAAGAGGCGTGCCCGCGGCACTGCCCCGGGGAGAGAGAGAGCACCAGACAAGAGGCGTGGCCGCGGTACTAGCCCGGGGAGAGGGCATTATGTCGCACGAAGGCCTTCGTACGGCATGATGCCTTCGTGCGGCATAATGCCTTCGTGCGACATAATGCCTTCGTGCGGCATAATGCCTTCGTGCGACATAATGCCTTCGTGCGGCATAATGCCTTCGTGCGACATAATGCCTTCGTGCGACATAATGCCTTCGTGCGACATAATGCCTTCGTGCGACATAATGCCTTCGTGCGGCATAATGCCTTCGTGCGACATAATGCCTTCGTGCGGCATAATGCCTTCGTGCGACATAATGCCTTCGTACGGCATAATGCCTTCGTGCGACATAATGCCTTCGTACGACATAATGCCTTCGTGCGACATAATGCCTTCGTGCGACATAATGCCTTCGTACGACATAATGCCTTCGTGCGGCATAATGCCTTCGTGCGGCATAATGCCTTCGTGCGACATAATGCCTTCGTGCCTTCGTGAGCACCAGAGCTTCAGCACAACACCAGACGGCGGCAGCAGACCAAACAGCTCTCCGTCAGCTGGGGAACGAACACCTACCACACGTTTCCGGAGGTCTGAGCCAGTCTGGTCATAACCGATCCGACTGCGAACAGGTCGAGAGAGACGCGGCGATTTCATATCGCATGAATCGCCATTCGACTGAATGATATACCTAATATTTTCTTGTGGCTCAGTGAATTGCTTATCCACGATGTTCATCGCTACTGCGCCACAGCGCGACAGCGTTGTCAGCAAGTACGTTGGCGTGGTTGGTTGGTTATTTGGGCTTAGGGGCGCTTCGACTGCTTCGGTCATACAGCGCCCATAACAATGTTAGATTGACAACTTGGGATGATTGGTGCCAACAGTAGTACACGAACATTCAGAATACGGGCAGATATCACCAGTGAAACGGTGAAAGAGAAACAGCAAGCGCAAGCAAACATCAGTGAAACAGTGAAACTGGAGTAACATCAGTGAAACGGGAGTAACATCCGTGAAACAGGAGTAACATCAGTGAAACAGTGAAAAGGGAGTGACATCAGCGAAACAGAAAGAGCAAGCGCGAGCAAACATCAGTGTAACAGTGAAACATCAGTGGAACAGTGAAACAGCAAGAGCAAGTGCAAGCGAAAATCAGTTGGAGCGACATGTCACGGTTCTGAGCGTATAGTGCTGCATGTCAGTGATGTGTGTAAATCGCTTTGAAGGCAACATCCGATAAAAATCGAAACAGTTGTCCCGAAGTTACCGCGCGCGAGTGGTCACCAAGGAGGTCGCGGAGTGACAGCGACTGTGCGACTCCAAAAATCCGTCTTCGGTCATCGGCAAGCAGAGGGCACGAGATCAAAACGTGACACAACAGTGGTGTGTGACATCGAGGGCAGTTTGGCCTATTATCTCCACAGAGAAGATGGTGGTATGTTGGATGAGTGTGCCCAAGCCGAAAGCGGGAAAGCAAGACCTCGTCCGTCTCGCCTGCGATAGGACGACCACTCTGAAGACATGGCTTGATAGTCCGTAGTTTGTTGTCCAGCAAACTGTTCCAGCTATTCTGCCATTTTCCAAAACAAGTGATTAAACGATGTTACCTCCAGGGACGGCATAGCCCGCCGGTATGGGGCTTGGGCGGCACGTTTCGCGGCAGCATCAGCTGTCCCACAATGCCGACGTGGCTCGGAATCCAGCAGAGGGTAATAGCCTTCCCAGCTTGGGCCAGTGATGTGAGACGTCGCAGAACATCCTGTACAATGGGGTCAGATGGGTTAAACTGCAGTAGCGCCCCAGGACTGCTGAGCGAATCAGTAAAAATCACATGCGAGGTATCACGACATACTTCTATAAAACTGAGCGCCTTCATGTTGGCAACCAGCTCTGATGTGTATACCGTTGCATGAGGTGGTAAAGAGAAAGATCGCGACATGGAACCAATCACAAACGCACTGCCAATACCAGTATCAGTTATCGATCCCTCAAAGGAAGGATACGTGCTCTAGAGCATGCGACCGACGATCGTGTTCCGTTGCATGTGCCTTCTTCAACGCGGCGAGTGACATGTCTATAATTGGTTGAGTCACCTGCCAAGGCGGTGTTTGTGGAAAACCTACTGCCTAATTCCCCTCAACCTGATCTCGCCGTCTTCGAAGAGCCTGCGCATTCTTACGCAGAAGGGGGTTCCATGCGTAATGCGCGCTCGACCGAATGCTGCAATCAACCATGGGAGAACACCTGGGCATAGGCGGGATGTCCCGGGAATTGACGCAGTCTGCATGCGTAGCGCATCCCAAGCATTTCGCGGCGGATCGAGAGTGGTAGCTCCTGGGCTTCAGTCAGTAGGCTCGCAGAAGGAGAAGTGCGGAAAGCGTCGGTCACAATGCGGAGTGCCGTATGGTGCATCATATCTAGTGGTTGTTTGTTTGTTGAATATGCGCTGTCGTATATAAAACACGCGTAGTCTAGTTTTGAACGTATGGTGGAACGGTACACCAGGAGCATAGTTTTCCTGTCTCATCAGTAGGACGTGCGTGAGACCTTCAGTGGGTTTAGTGATTTAAAGCACTTCTCCCGAAGTGCTTTGAAGTGTTCCTTGTAGCTAAGACGAGTGCCAAAACAAGTACGTTGGCGTGAAATTTTTCGGTGCGAGCTGCTTGGTTTCTGCAGGACATGACTTCATTGCCTCGCTCACATTGGTTTCCGTCGATGTTTACGAGGTTTTCGATACATTTTATGTTTGGTTGGTTGGTTATTGGAGTTTAGGGGCGCATCGACTACATCGGTCATGCAGCGCCCATAACATCGTCAGTGAAACAGTGAAATGGAAGCAAGATCGTCAATCAGACGGAAAAGTAAGCAGCATCAGTCAAACAGAGAAATGGGAGTAACATCACCAGTGAAACAGTGAAATTCACGATACATCATCAGTGAAAGTGAGATGGAAGAAACATCACTAAAGCAGTGAAGCAGCAAGAGCAAGCGAAGACCAACCAGTGGCATGTCACGGGGTGAAATATACGACGAAATACGACGTAGCTAAGGTCTCCCCGAGTAAACAACATCAAAACACACTTGCGAGAGAAACTCGAATAACCGTCCAGTGTGAACCATGTGTGATCCATCACCCAGAAGACTCGCCATCGTTAGCGTGGATATATCTCGTCCAAAGAATCGTCGTTGCGCTGAGAATAGGGGGGGGGGCACACCAGAAGAACGTGCCTCACTGTCAGTGGCCTATCACAGCGAGTGCACATCGGTCTGTCCTCGTTTCGTAGCAGGTAGCCGTGGGCAGCATAAGTGTGGCCTATTCATATACTGGCCAGTAGCACTTCTTCCACCCCCGGGAAGTTCTGGATGATGATTTTCAACGCTCCAGAGTTGGCCTGATGGTTCTTAGTTTGTTTTCGCCGGTCGAGTGCCAAAGTTGTTGCCACTTGTCCTGGAAGATTGCATTGATTGTCCGGCTGAAGTGTGTCGCGGGAAGAGGAAGCGAATGGGTGTACTGTCTCCGCGCAGCACGTTTTGCTGCTGGGTCAGCCAGCTCATTCCCCCATATTCCAACATGACTTTTATCCAGCAGTCACATTTTTTTCCGCCTCGCTTAAGCATGGCCATGCGCAATGAAACGTCCTGCACGACAGGGTCATGAGGATAACTGTTTTAACGCTAGAAGGCTACTCAGAGAGTATTACGAGAGTATAACGTGATTATTACGTGATTGACGTCGTTCACTATTTCGATGAAACACACGGCCTTTGTGATGACTAGAAGTTCAGCCGTGTAAACCGTTGCGTAAGGAGGCAGCGTGAACGATCGGATCGTGGCACCACTCACAAAGGCACACCCCACGCCTTCATCAGTTTCCGAACCGTGGGTGTACGTGAGAGTGCACGAACGACAGGCGTGAACATGTTCAAGACTCTTCATCCGAAACATTTCTGGGAAAATGTCGTCCTTACGAGTGTCTGTCAGTGTCGTGTCTCCCGACGGCTGGATCAGTTCCCAAGGGGAACGGGCAGCGGCTTAATCCTGTTAATGCTGCGCATCCGGATACCGTTCCGCTCTGCCAGCTCCCGCAACTTCACGCAAAAGGAGGTAGTACATTGCCACATCCGCCGCAAAACAGCGCACGCGTGCGGTGGCCAAACAGGGCATGTTTTGCTGGATTTAGAGGAAGTTTCCTCATGTTGCACGCATATCGTAGTCCAAATTTGTCTCGTCTTAGGGCGAGCGAAGCTTCACCAGCACATGCGAGACGGCTTGCAGTCGGAGAAGTGCGGAATGCCTCTGTGGCAGTACGCAAGGCGGCATGGTGGACAGTATCGTGAGCAGGCTTGTTGGAATCACTCGCACAGCAGCAGATACAGCCATAGTCGAGTTTTGAACGGATGAGCGATCGATATAAAAGTAAGAGCGTTCGGGGAACATTTCAACACATGCTCCGTAGGCAGTTCGGGAAACACATTTCATAATATTCAGGTACTTCGAACACTTCTGGCGCAGCGTTTTTAGGTGGTCCTTGCATGTTAGACGACGATCGAATGTGGTGCCCAGAAACTTAACTGCAGGCTGGACGGGGATCTGTTCTCCATGGAGTTCGGGTCCTGGCAGCAACGGCGGCGACAAAAATGCACTGCAAGTTTCGTGGGATGAACACCGGAAACCGTTCAGGTTACTCCATTTCTCAAGGTGATAAGTAACGAGCTGCACCCGTCTTTCCATCGAGGATGAACGTCATGCTAAACACAACATTGCAATGCCATCTACGAAAAGGGACTTCGTGACACCACATGGCAAACCGTCTCCAATGTCATTAACAATCACGGCAAATAAAGCCACACGAAGGACGCTTCCCTGAGGAACACCGTTGATCTGCGTCAACCAATCAGATATTGCTCGTCCTACATGGACACGAAATGTTACGCTAGTAAGGAAATGTCCCATAAAACCACGCACACCACACCTCCAAAGCTTTATAAGGGTACCTTGGTTCCATGTTGTATCGTAAGAGGCCTCAGTGTTCAAAAACATTGGTCCTGGATGTCTTCTTTAAAATTGGTATGAACTGCGGAGTCCAATGTTATATGGTCGTGTGGATCGTTTCTTCCTGAAACCAGACTGCGCGTGGCTAAAAACATTATGTTGATCCAGGAACCACATGGGGCGAACACTACCATTTTCTCCATGAGTTTACACAAGCATGAAGTCAGGGAAATCGGTCGGTAATGAAGAGGGTCAGAACCAGTGGTTGGGCTTCAATATGGGGATGACGGTCGTATCCCGCCAAGATGGCGGGAATCTGCCGCTCGTCCAAAGAGTGTTCAAACATGACAGGCGTACCAATCCGGTACCTTCCCGACAGCCAGCTGGAGTTGTCTCTCTACACCACACGGCAGTCATCAACGAATAGTGCTTTCCCTGCAGAAGTTGGCAATGTTGCACCCACATCGTCGGTGCATCATTGCCAACTAATAGCAAACAATGCAACATTCAGGACACTTCCCTGCTGAACTCAGTCAGCTTGTTGGAATGTGCCAGAGAGGAAACCTACTCTGACGGAAAGTTCTGGCAGCTTTTAAAAAAATCATGAAAAATCCCATGGGGCCTCTGATACACATGCGGTGCAATTTCATGTGAATAACGTGCTTTCAGGTTGTACCATATGCTCCGTCAATATCGAAAAAAATCGCACCTGTAGAGCATTGCTTCCTAAAACTAGAACGCACAATGGAGTCGAGTGTTAAAACGTGGTTCAGCGTGCTGCGGTGTTTTCGAAACCCATTCCGTATCACGAGGAGATTGTTGCTTCTAAAAACCACATTAGTCTGACATTCACCATTTGTTTAAAACAACTTACATACGCAGCATGTTAACGAGATGGGGTGATGATGCAGTGGGTTCATACCTGTTATATTTGGCTTACATATATGCACTACGATTGCCCTCTGTCACGAAGATGGAAATGTGCCCTTTGTCCACATGCCATTCACTGTCTCCATGGGTGTTTATGAAGTTTTGTAGGCAAACATTTGATAACAGCAGTGCACAATGTATCGGGACCCGCCGCCACTCTCCCCTTTCCTCCCATCTCTCTCTCTCCTCATCCTCTCTCTCTTCCCCTAACAGCTGCAGTCAGTTCAGAAATAGAAAATGGATTATTGCATTCATGGTCTGTAGTTTAAAAATCAATGGTGCGTGCCCCACAACAAGCCTTGTAGCTTGAGAAGCGCACACTTACTATTTTTCATCGTGCTTCAAAGCTCGTCCGATCTCATCGGCTACTACTTCTGGGTCGATGTCTTGGCCAGCCATGTGCAGGATGGGGAGTGAAAGTGGCGCATATCTTCTGGAGGAACGTTTTATGCATGGCTATACAGATGACAATGATGTGGAACGATTTAATGTGTTAACACACGATTTCCATGAGTCTCGCTTTCCTTCGACGATCGTACGTCTGGTGATTGCCAGCGCTTTGCGGAAAGCAATTAAGTTTGGCGTACAGATATTAATATTAAAGATACGAAGCGCACTCTTCCTGGCAATCAAAGCCTCTCGGAAACTTTCCGACCACCATGGGACGGGCACTCGAACTGATGTTCCTGATAAGGGAGGTATGTGCCGTTTAGCACTCCGCACAATATCCGCCGTGAACGTCTCCGCGGAGATAGCAGATTCATCGGGGTGGTCGCGTAGCGCACACTCGAGACTTGCTTGGAAAGAATCCCAGTCGGCTCTGTTAAATATCCACTTGGAGAGTTGTCGGCTTACAAAAACACGGTTAATATAAAGAGACCAAACAGGGAAATGATCGCTGTTGCACGGGTCACCGTCCGCGGTCCATTATAAAAACGGTGCAATTGCTGGACTGGAGAGGGTGAGATCCAGCACAGAGGTCTGTCCTGTGGGCAATGTAAAATGCGTTGGCTTTCCGGTGTGAAGGACGCAGAGTGAGAAATATCGTATAACACGTTCTATTCCACGTCCACGACTCGTCGGCATGCTTGATTCCCAGAGGATGATGGGCGTTAAAATCTGCGCAAACTATCACCGATGGTGTGAGCTGCCCTACCATTTGGGACAGCTCAGAAAGTGGAAATTTCTCTCCCGGTGGTGAATATACGTTGCATATGGTAACGGCGTGACGAAATAGTTTGAAACGAGCAGCAACACACTGAATATTCGAAGAGATAGATATTTCGTGAAAGGGAACAGAGTTGTGCACGGCAATAAGGACTCCGCCGTGAGCCACAGTGCGAGAAGCAATGTCCTTACGCAACACAGAGTAGTCTTTCAGGTGTAAATGTGCCGGAGGAGAAAGCTTCGTCTCTTGGAGACAAACCGCTAGCGGTACTCGTGAGCGTAAAATAATTTGGAGGTCGTTTAGGCTAGTTCTCAAACTCTACAATTTCATCAGAGAATAGAACTCAAACGTTAAATATACGAAGGTGAGAGTTGTGAGCCAAAACACAGGAGACGAGGTCGAGATAAATATCCGTTACCGATCTCACTTCCTCAGGTGCTTGGCTGCGCGGCCGTGAATGTAGACTGCCAATCTCGGAAGGGGACACCGTCCCTGGGAGAGCTCGCTTGGTCATGCGATTCGAAGCTGCTCTCTGCTTATTAGCTACACACATCAACCCCTTGAAAATATTACTGGTGATGCCCTGGGGTCATTCAGTTCACTTGACTGGAGGTGAATGTACACGCAATTGTTGAACATGAAGGTGATTACATTGCATTGATATGCACTGACTGCCGAGCTTCCAGTTCCTCAGGAGGGAATGGGGTAAGACCTGGAGCATTGGGAAACTGCACCAATCGGTCAAAACATTGCGTAAGGCTGTTGAGGCACGTACTGCTCAGGTATGCGAATTGATGTCCGGGGTCTGGAGAGGCAACTCCGAACATCTCCAAACCCAGCCCTGAGGAGATCAGAATTGAAATTTGAGAGGAGTTGAGAGAGATGGAGCAGAAGAAAAGAAGGGACTCTATAATTATCCGTGGTTCTAGAGTTAGATCCCTGCCCGAAGTTCAACAAAAAGTAATGGCAGCAGCACAAAAAAAATCATGGGTGCTGAGGTTGTCCTGACAGATATTGTGTGCATTAATCAGGACATTTATGGGGCTAAGATAGCTGATAGTCATATAGGAAAACCGCTTCTTGAAAAGGCCAGAAAAATGGCAAAACATGATGACTTAAAAAAGTCAATTTACATTCATAGGGATCTTACATACACTCAACGAAAATATTTATACAGACGCACAGTGTTGGAAAAACTGGAGTTTGTTGGTGTCATGCATACCAATACATTTTGTACTCCAGGATTGTGACTGGACTAAATGAAATATTTTGTACTCCAGAAGGGAAAACGAAGAACAACATTGTTTGGTCGAGTGCTACCACTCAAAGTCCATACCTGACAACAACTAGCAGTTTCCGCGACCCCAGCGCGCCGACCAGCCAACGTCACTACACATCCTTGAAGCAGTACAAAGCGTACCGAGCATGGGCCTTCGGTGTTGCGCTAAAATTCGTAAAGAGCCTTACTAAAACCGGCTACGCACAACTTGCGGTGCTTCATATGTGAAAAGGCGCTATATTTGTGTCAATAAAGTCAACAATTAATTCAATATTGATTCAATATTGGTTCAATATTTAATCTGATATATGACATACTTAGATTAATTAATATCTATTTCATATTACTCTTTGGAAACTTGCGCTGGAGCCTAGAGGTGCTCTATAGCCTTGCGCTGGGGTACCCGCCAAGAAGCAACAGAAATCTCTAGTTGGCAAATCTGGGAGTACTTGGTAAAACCGGAGTATAAATTTGAAGCCTGGTTGGCCAGTAAATGCTTTGAATGCGCAATCGAAGGTCGTTTTGTTAAAGGGACAACTTTTTTTAGACACAATGAGCCCGTTCAATGCAAGAAAATAACTTCAAATTTCGTAAAATCCGCCCCGGAGCAAGCAGGTTCTCCGAGGTGATTACACCAAGAAACCAATGTCATTTGTGCACTTTTGCATGACTGTCGCATATTTTTTTGTAAATGTGTGCGAAGATAAACATGCACCTTGAAATATAACCACATTTTGGGTTCATCGGTGTCAGTGAAGGGTCCGTAATACATGTTCCGAAATTTACTCCGACCCATTCCCCGTTTCCCCGCCCCATGGTCAGTTGTACTTCTAGGGCTGAGATAGCGAATCCGACCAGCTCTATCTTAAAAGAAAAATAAAACCGCCTGTGAGCGGTTTTACAGGGACGGGCGCTGTGTTTGACTCACACTGAAAATAATGAAACGTAACAGCACGCAGCCACCATGCGTGTGTGCCATGTGAGCCGTAGCTGTGCCGTGACAATGCGGACCAGTTATCGGGCTGCGCTCGTCACCTATGCGCAATGAACCAAATACCCTTGCACAATTCCAGCCTAATCACACAAACACTGACTGCATTGATACATTTATTTCAGTGAAATGGAGTATCAAGTAGTCGAAGGCACGACGAGGGGGAGTCGTGTGTATGAAGCTGGTGATCACTCCTATATTTTAAAAAAATGGAGGCTGGAGTTCGGACATACCTGCGGTAAGCATAAGCCTCAGTGATTGGCGAACGTGTGACTTATATTAGCATTACGATTACGTGATGGAGAACGCTGCATCACCACGTCTCTGTAGCGCATGAGCTCGCATCTACGCCACACGTGTGGGTGACGTAGTGTCCTATCCGGCTACCCATCCATGACAGCCAATGTCAGCATTGAGTATGATACAGATTAGTTTTGTACCTTGCCCGACGACACTGAATTATTCACTTTGATTTGACTGGATGTGTGATGGCTTCGCACGTCGCTACAGAACATGTCCGCCTACCAATCCTCCGTCTGATACCGTCCTCGCCAGCCTGTAGCGAGGACGGCATCAGCATCCACATGTTCAGGGTGTGCTTCCACTCGTTAGGTGAGATGCTCCTGGATTTGGTCAATTCCAGCATTACCCAATCCGATGTTCCTGATTCTTCGAAACACTCCCTCGTCCATCCCATCTTCAAGTCCGGTGATCCGTGTAACCCTTCCAGTTTCCGTCCTATCTCCATCGTCCCAGTCATCGCGAAAGTTGTAGAGCGTGCCGTCCACCAGCAACTCTACAATTACCTGTACGATAACCACCTCCTCTCCCAAACTCAGCACGGCTTCCGTCCTCATCACTCGACGGAAACCGCTCTGACCTCCATATCTGACCAGATACTATCCGCATGTGACAATGGAGGTGTCCCTTCTCTGCCTGCTGGATTTGAGCAAGTGCTTTGATGTGATAGATCACTCAAAACTCCTGTCAAAATGAAGTCTCCACAACATCGAGTTTTTCGGCTTATCTTCAAAACCACACCCAGCGTGTCAGCCTTACTGACAGTCTGGGTGTTGTTCAAAAATCTGCCCCGTTGCCCAACAAGGATCATCTTTTGGACCTCTCCTCTACTGTGTCTACGCCAACTACCTCAGCCTGTTCGCCGAAGGCGCAGTGGTTGTTCGCTACGCCGACGACACCCAAATTTTGGTCAGTGGTAAGAAATCTGAAATTCAAAATGTTGTCACTCATATGGAAACAGTTCTGGCCTCTCTCGACATATAGTTTCGAGCAAATGGACTTAATATTAATATAACTAAGACACAGCTGATGATGTTGGGCAGCCCACAAAATCTGCGTGCCTTACCGGATATCACAGTGAAATTTCGCGATCACGATCTACCAACCATTTCGGAATGCAAAAATATCCATCTTATTTTCGATCGCTCGCTAAGCTGAGACTCGCACGTCTCAGAATTGACGCGGCGTTGTTTTGGAGTTCTGGGTGGTGTGTCGCATCTGAGGGGGCACCTTCCCCCCGCTGACATCTCCGCGCTGGTGGATGCTCTGGTATTCTCGCAGATCCGATATTGTATGTATCGGATCTTTTATACCATGCACCAAGCATGGTAACGTAGCCAAAAAGAACCTATCTCGCATTCAAAAATTATTAACTATACCGCAAAGGTAATTCTTGGCCGCAAAAAGCTTGACGTTTCGGATCTGCTGAGGAGGCTGGGCTGGCTCAGCGCGGAGAACTTGGCCAGTTATCACACCCTTCGCCTCACACACAAGGTGCGTCTTCATGGTGAGCCAGAGCCACTGGCTCACGATCTCACCACCGTGGCGGAGATTCGTGACCGGACCACCCGTGAAGACCATAACTTGCATGTCCCCCGGTCACGCACCCAGATGGAAGACTGTTTTGCTCCAGAGCGCCACATATGTACAACTCACTGCCACCTGAGCTGACGCGACTTCCCGTGTCGATCTTTGGTCGCCACCTACGGCAGTACCTGTTTGACGTGCCGCCCGTGCCGGACTGATTGAATGCTCGACTTGCTGTATTTGATTTATTTTTATTTGT
Organism: Imbricaverruca yamaguchii; assembly: GCA_034440575.1. NCBI lineage: Eukaryota > Metazoa > Arthropoda > Thecostraca > Neoverrucidae > Imbricaverruca > Imbricaverruca yamaguchii. The sequence continues at coordinate 29,271 of JAOTOL010000441.1, read as the reverse complement.
ATTCTGTGATTTTGACCTTTTGTGCTGTTGTTTTATCCATTTGACGCGATGCGATAATAGCCACGAGTGAATTGTGGATGACCTCAATAAAGTCCATCTGTCTGTCTATTTCACAAACTGACGAAGAAAATCATATTTCGCAAATTGACGACTTGAAATTCCTGTATATTAGTTAGTGAGAACAAAAAAAACTGGTGTCACATGACTACAGTATACCAGATTTAGAGCACACACGTCATCATTCCGAAACAATGACGCCAAGTTCCCATTATTAGTCTCACAATAACATGGGCTTCCTCATATACCACGTTGTCATACTTTCAAACAAGATCATCCAATGTCATGTCCAGGTTAAAATAATGGTTTTTCATTAGGTGTGAGATGATGACCGAGCACTGTGTGATGACGAAATTTCCCATGAAATTAGTGTCATTTAAAATGATTTTGATGCCTCGGACTCAAATTTTGGCTCATGGTGTAGGTACTTATGACTGCACATTTATCATTTGCTTTGAGATGCATATTTTAAAAGCTGTATACGGGATAGAGAACAATAGCAATGGTATACACTGGTATTGTATGCCAGATCACATTATGGGTAATCCCTTTAATTGAAATTGCATTGCGAAATATTCGTGCATCACCATTCCTTATCGAGACTATTTGTTTGCATACACATGCTACCTATAAACGAGATACTGTTAGAAAGGAGACCCGAAGACTACTTAAGCATGCATCAAGGAGCGAGATGTCGATCGAGTATTCAGAGTGGTATATTCCATCCTATTTCACGAATATTCTCACTGTGTCATGTCATTTATACATTTCCCATGTCATCTGCGGTCGAGTGACGCCGAAGTACCGCTATCGCCGGTGTATGTCACACTCAATTCGCTTCCCATAACTGGACATAAGCTCGTCACTTTGTGGTCTGTGTTCTTCGAGCATATGAACTCTGCTGTACGGCCGAAGGCGCGAGGCGGCTTCAGCGATGTGGGTGGAATGGTGTACAACCACTCGTCCATAGCTAGTGTTGCAAGCACGGTGTGTAGTGCAGGGAGTGATATGGTTATTGTATTATGTTGGTGTACGAATGTTTGTTGCCATGTGCTCCCACTACTGACCACAAATCTATCCTTTCTTTGTAAATATCTGTGATCCAGACTGTCCGTAATAGCGGGAGGGCTGATGTTAAATAAATAAATAAATAAATAAATAAAAAAAAAAAAAAACAAGCCTGTATGTTGTCCCGCGCACGCTAATTGTTATCTTCATACGATGTTCTTTTGTGTCTTATCTGGCTTGGTAAGTGAAATCAACTCCTTCCATCCACTCCGGTCATCCGGGCATCCTTCACAGTTGCTGCCATCGTCGAGACCCCGTTCTCCGATGCCCAGCGAGCTTCGTAGTGGCAGGTGGCGCGCTGACGGTCCGCCAGGCGCACAGCCACCAGCCGCCAACGCTGAGTGAGGTAAGTGACGGCCAGGCGTGCCGCGCTGGTGTCAAAGTCATCACTCCAGTGTTTGTTCCAAAAACGAAACGCATTGCGCAATGTCGAGACAAGCATACGCTTTGCGCAACGCCAAATTACCATTGATAAGACAGTCATAACATAAAACCGGTACGTGTGGGTCCCGTGCACCTGCTTCAGCATCATAAACCTGTTTTGTTTTTCACAAGCAGCCCATTCCACGGCAGATCGACGAGGGAATAACACCGAGTATCGTATGTTTCGATGAAACGTGTGGTTCTCTAATGCGCCGAATTCAGCTGTCATTTTTGGAAAGATCAGATCAACGGCCAAGGAGTTATATCCTCGGGGATTTCTGAGATGTCACCAAACCGGGGTGTCTTCTTTTGACGTCCTTAATGTAATGAGGAACGACAAGAATTGTGCGAAAGTATATGTCGGTGCACTCACAATAGCCCAGTACATGTTTTGGCTACTTCGGAATTTTTGTTCACGAGCCGTTCGAAATCGTGACCTACTTTACTATTGGGACAGTGACAATGGGATTTGAAAATAGTGCAAACATGATGTTTGATATCATATCTTTTGAAGCAAACAATTTAAAAATAGGTCTACATATACATCGTGTATATGTAGACCTATTTTTCAGTCCGTCCCGAAATGTCACGGCGGGCGGACGTTGCCGGTGCTCGTGAGCGGAACGAACCGACTGACTGCATTAGGGAGTATCTTGCTGAAGGCATTAGTGAATGCAATTGTCCATATCTTGTTGCTGTAGTGCGGTAGTATATATCTAGTACTGTAGTAGCTGGTGGTGGACAATTGTAATTTACTTTTCAAGGTATTCTATTTGAAATCTATGAATTGTTAGTAAAGCTTTAGGGGCAAAGCGGATTCTACGTCAAACATTATTACAGTGGGAAGTGACTCAACCTGCACAGGATGTCTGAGCAGGGAAGTTTTGAGTTCCTCAAACAGTTGGTGGAAAAGCAACAGGCTAGAATTGACAAATTGGAAGGCATAGTCAAGTTAGCAAAGAAACAAGCTGAAGCTGCTGAAAACTACACCCGGCAGGATTGCCTCATCCTCGGGGAAATTGTCCATCAGACCTGGAAAAAAAATTGCGAGGAAGTCATGCACCATATTTTCCTTCATACAGGCATCCAGTTTCCATCTTGGTGCATACACACTGTTCACTGGCTAGGAAAAAAAAGATAGCATTATCGTTATACTTAACAACAAAGAAGGAAGGAAATTTACAAGAATAGGGTACCAAAAGATCTCTCAAAAAGGGGCTTGTTTATTCATGAATCTCTCACCCAAGACAAGATGGTAATTGTTTCGAAGTGTGCAAAACTGAGACGGGAGGGCAAGTTAGCCACCTACTTCACCCAAGGTAGAAATGTCTTTGTAAAAAAAGACATTCCAAGCATCTTGATTGGGGAGGCCATATCTGAGGAAGACATTCTGTCTAGACTTCAGCTACAGCCAAATACTTGTAAGGAGGCAATCACAAAAGGACAAAAATCAGTCCTCTGCTGAGACAGAGAAATTAACAACATCCACATCAACAGAGGTGACACCTAAGGTGAATCATGGGACCCAGGCAAATCAGATGAATGTTAGTAGTGTTGTAATTAAGTCAACTGACACCAAAGAAACAAGGTAGGAACAAAATGTTGTGACAGCCACAGGAGAGGTAGTGGTTACCGATCCGGAAACATGTGAGAGATAGATGCGTGAAACATCTAGAAACAACAAAAAAAAAACAAGCAAAAAATATACGGGTTTCCAATAAAAATAAGAGCCCTGCTCTCTCTTGTCATTCCACTGACATCAATGATGACTCAGATTCACTTGCCTCAACTGAAAATCAATCCTCCAGGGGAATTCCTAGCCAGAGGAAAACCCGTGAAAAAAGAAGAATAAGTAGCAGTTAGGACAACAATGTTGAAAATTATTATTGTGCAGAAACTGATATTTAGACAAACTTTATAGTGGTTGACATCTTAGGTAACCAGGTTGGACGTGGACATTGGATTGGGGATTTGATTTCTGAATCTATTCTATTATATATGTACGTATATGTGTATATATTTATATATAGGTAAATGTGTTTGTGCGGTGGAGTGCATTCAGCATGTATATATATGCATATGTGTATGCCTGGGTGGGTATGCCTGGTAGGTACACTTACCCATGTGAGCATGTGTATATTTTTTACCTCAGTATGCACTGTGTAAACATTGTATCAAATATCTAGTATCTATTTACCTATTTATCTAGTACCTGGCTCAATACCAACTTGCCAAGCATCAGATCCAAGTCCTGCCCCCTGGGTATTGCAGGTTACCTAACTAACCAGATACCAACCTAACTGCTCATAGCAGGCCTTCCTAGGTGAACAGCTAGATACAGAAACAAAAATAATTATATCAGAGTATCTACTACATGACTTGAACAGATAACTAAGCAGCAGTTACACTGGAAAATAACATTTACATTAGTACAACCAACTGTTGCTTCTAATTGTCACTTATAGCAATGCAATAGCACAGCTGACTTGTACCAATTGGCATCAGATGTCAGCAGCTTCCCCTCCCTCCCTGGAGAAGCTATGTATCAGCTTTTGAATTCAGTATCTGGTAGAAAAGAAGGTGAGGATGGAGGTAGAGCAATATATGTAAGTAATAGATATGAGGCTAGGGAAAGAAAAGACCTGGAGTGATCATTTTGAGACAAGTTTTCGGGAAATCAAAATGAAGTTGGGTGTACCAGCAGAGATTCCTAGTGTGGGAAATATATAGACCTCCAAACCTGAGCCACATTACTTATGGACTACTTGGAAAAAATACTTGCTTCATTGTAAAACACTAAGTGTACATGTGTCATAGCAGGGGACTTCAATTACAATCTTTTGAAATATCACTCTGATAAACCCACAATTAGTTTTGTGAATATGTTAAATTACTATGGATTTCTCCCAACCATCTCGAAAGCAACCCGGATTTCTAATAATTCTGATGCCCTTTTGGATAACATATTTATAAATGATGTTAATGTCTTGAACAATTCAGGAATACTTTGATAAATCTACTTCATGAGTTATCGGATCATTTTCCAGTTTTTCTTAATCTGTCATTAATTCAAAGCACAATTGTAACAAGACATTCAGTGACAGTCTTTTATAAGAATAAAATCAGTGAATTAAATTATCACCTCATTAGCACCTTGGAAACATTTCAAGATGAGACTGATGCTAATCAAGCATGTAACAAACTTATTAAGGCATATGAAACCGGTATTAAATAATTATCTAAAAATTTTACACACAGCAGAAGAAAGAATCCCATTCAACCACTGGTAATCCCTGCACTTCTGTGCTCAATAAATAAAAAATTAACTATATGCAAAATATGTTAGAAATATCATTTTACTGGAGGAAATTCAATATAAATTGTATAGGAACATACTTTGCAATGTGCTTAGGGCTGCGAAACTGTTATAATAGAAGAGAGCGTTCCAGGACAGCAAAGGTGATGGCAAAAAACATGGAAGTATTTGAAGGAAATTATAAACAAGAATGAACTGCAGAAACTTCCTGCAAAGTGCTTAGTTGATAACTCCAGGGATACCTGTGTAAATGAACAAATACCTGATGAATTCAATACTTTTTAACGATAGGCAGAGAATCGGAAAAAAGTATACCTGGAACACACATCAGTCCATTATATTATCTTACACAGCCTAATTATACATGCATGGACAATATTCCTTCTGTTAATAATGCTCAAAGTGAAGAAATTATTCCGTCTTTAAACCCTGTGAGTAGAGGTGTGGATAAGATTAGCACAAACATTTTGATTGGAACATATAAAAGTATTTCGCAACTTGTAACCTATTTCCTTAACCTTTGTCTGAACACTGCAGCAATATTCTCTGATACAGTGAAATCTGCAGTTATAATTTCTATATATAAATGAGGGGAAGATAATAAATTTACTAATTATAGGCAAATCTCTTTGCCAGAAATATTTTCGAAGGCGCTGGAAATATTAATACATCTCAGTGCATCACAATTTCTAAATGAAAATAATATACACGCCTTGCAATTTGTTTTCAGAAAAAAACGGCACATACGTGCCAATTGCTCTGATGCATAATGAAGGAACTAAATCCCTGGTAAAAATGAATTAGTTTGTAGCCTGTACCTAGATTTAAAAAGGCCTTTGACACTGTCAGCATCAGCATTTCGTCACAATGGACCTTATTGGCTTTACGGGAGATATATATAGACTGTCAAACGCATACCTATCAAATAGATCTCAAAGAACCAAGATGCATGGCATCATCTCCCAACCGCTTAATGTCACAAATGGTGTTCCTCAGGGTTAGATTCTTGGATTTCTGCTATTTACCCTATACATTAACGATCTCTGCAATGTTTCCAGTTTGGCTAGCTTTTACCTATTTGCAGACGATACTGGCATAACTATTACAGCTAATTATCGTTTTGAATTACAAACTAAAGTAACTGCGGTAATACCCAAAATAATTGCATGATTTCATACCAACATATTATCTAATAATGCTGATAAGACTGGACGTCAAATGCTTTCCAGGAAACCAGGTGATGACCTTCATGTCAAAATAAATACTTCCAATATTACAAGGCATATCTGTATAAAATATTCGTGCATTTATCGATGAAGACATGACGTGGAAACGCTATATCAATGCCATTTCTTAAAAGGATAAGCAGGAATATTGGAGTTATAGGCAAATCTAGGTACCTTCCACCAACCTGTGAATTGCTTCTTCTGTATAATTATTTAATACTGCCACATCTAAATTGCTGTGCTGTTGTCTAGGGAAGTACGTACCACTCTAAGCTCAACAAGATTACTAAGTTGCAGAAGCGTGTTATTAGGACTGTTCACAAGAAACCTTACGTATACGATACAAATGAATTGTTTATCAAACATACAGTTCTAAAGTGTTTGGATAAGTTGATGAGCAATGCATTTACGTCATGCTAGGTTTTCGAAATCAATCATTACCAGCACCTATTTCTGATATGTTTCAACTTCATCAACGAAGTGGCCTCAGAGTTAAACAACACTTTCAAATACCCTTTTCTTATATCAATTACCGGGTGTTTTCATTACCATTTATTGCATCAAAAGCCTGGAATAAAATCATTTTGAAGTAACACATCAGTAGAAAATATGAGGTTTTTCGATGAATGTCAGTAATAGTAATGTGCTATGCACGGTGATCTGGCGTCTTATTCGGATATTTTCGTTTAACAGTCACGTTTTCTTTTCTTTCTTCTTCATACTTGGTTCGTCTTTATCTTTAGTGTAGTAATAGTTTAGGAGATGCATGTGCAAAATTGTGGATTTTATATTCTTTCCCCATTAACACCTATAGCAGTTATTTACCTGGAGCCCTCGAAGACGTTACTAGCATTGCTAATTGTCTGAGAGGGCTTCAGGAACATCTTTCACTACATTCGCATTACTTGTGTGTAATGCATGTGTGTATGTGGTGTATGCAACTCAAATCGCCTCGCCTTTTAACTTGTCTGGAGTGTCCCAACTTTCCTGCCTTAATCGATTGACACCAGATGCCACAAAGCCCTCCCTTTAATTAACTTTCCTAATAGATGGAAATTCTTCCTCCGCTAAAGAACAAAAAAAAGCCGCACTAACTGGGAACACCAGCGCCCGGCTGAGTACGGCCGTGTAGTGCTGGCGAAGGAGTAAGAAGAAATATTGGAGCTGCGATGCTCATGGGCGGTGCCATCGGGGGATGGGAACGCACCCCCTTTCAATTCGTTGAATTAAATAACTACTCTGATGACACAATCGATCTAAAAACCGAAAAAGATCTATTGTGGAAACTACCTGGCATGGACAAGACTCATCACGCGAAGCTAAATTGACCCCGTTTCAGATCCGCCACATCCGCACGGCTGCGAGGGCTCGAACAGAAGCTGGGGAGGCTACGTCCAGCAGGCAAATATACGACCATGTCGCCGAGGGGCACGCCGGCGCCACCACCGACTGGGGCGCTGCCAGCCAAATGATGTCGCGGTCTCGTCGCCTGCTGCACCCGCACACCCCCGTCGCCGCGACAGCAGCAGTTGGGGCTCCGGCACCAGCACACAATGTGCTGGTGCAATCGCACAATACAGGACAACGTGCGCTGACCAGCGCACAGTGTTGTCAGGCAGCCATCGGGTTCACCGTGGAAGAGGTGGTCTTCCGCGCGACAGCCCAGCCGACCGAGCTCCAAGCATACGCCACCTTCCGCGTCGTACCGCGACGGTTCGGCCAACTGCTCGTGGTGTTTGCGACGACAAACGGTGCCGTCCTGCCTGCCTGCATGGCGTTGATGACGTCGCGCTCCCGTGCCCTGTACGCGAGAGTGCTGCAGGAAGTTGGGAACAGGATCCCCGCACCCGTCGGATTTATGTCCGGTTGGGAGCAAGCGCTCCTGGCGCTGCGGCGTCTGTGTGGCCTGCAACTCCAAGAAACGGATGCTGGTTCCACTACGCACAAGAGCGTCATCCGCGAGGCACGTTCACTCGCTACACTTTGGTGACCTGTTTTTAACGAAATGCTTTCGGAGGCACAACCGAATATACCGCGAGTGCTTGAATTGGCGCGCAGCTTTACAAAGGATGCATTTTGATTGCTTTTACATATTCGTATCTTGTAGTCGGCGAGTACCACAAGTCAGCACGTGGGTATAATGAATACTCATACTTCAGATCGGACGACTCGACCTGTCATCGGCCTTCGATACCTCGGATACGCCATTCAGCCGATGGGCACGGAGTGCTGGTGGAGCCGCTCGTTCCTGTTGGCCGCTTCCCGGAAGCGTGGGATCTTCTCCTGGACCAGGAAATGCCAGAGGTGAGGTGGGTTGTGCATGCTGCGTACCTGACGTTCGTGACCCACATGTGTGTCACGTTGCATATGCTAAGGTAGGCTACTGGCCCCCACCCCAGCATTGATTTGGCACCAAATCAGACCAAAGCTTAACTATTGGTCCCACCCGTAAAAATGTTTAGCTCCGGGGGTACTAGACCCTGCTTGGGAAGCACCCTTGCACAATAAGTATTCTACCTTCACCACCGAACTGCTTGATAGGTGCTAATACCGTGGTTTATTAAACAGACTAGGCGTTCTGGGAACCACGTGATGTGTCACTAAGTGCTATGCTAAGCAGCATGCCGACAATGCTAGGCATCGATGGGAGGGAGCAGGGAAATGATGCTTTCAGAACATGTCAATGTCTGCAAAACACTGGCAAGAAAACTACCACGAAATGCCGCTATGGCATTGAATGGTCCAGACTTCACGGCTTCGTACAAAGTACAGGATTTTAAGCCAGGAGCAAGTAATGTCGTCAATAGTCGCGCTGTGCTTGCACATCTGGATGGAGGGACAAGCCATTGCTGGACTTTCGGTCATGGTGAACTGCGTGATGTATGAACAGAACGATGTTGTCATATTGAACGGAGATGACGACGTCCTGACATTTGGTGATGTCAAACTCGTGATAAGGCGTTGAGATGATCGTGTCATGTTATATATATGTGTAGATATTCTGTCGTCCGAACTTGATGATCACGTCAATGCCTTCACTGGGAAAACCACGAACACCAGCAAAGTGATCGCTGCCTGTGATATGGCAGATTATCACCCGTTGAAGGCGTGCTCGCGTGAAGGTTACGGCTATGTCATCATGTCGAGTTACTTAAACTGAAATGATTATCAGCATAAGTCATGCTTTGAGTGTGCGATATTTCCTTTGCCCTGCAATCAAAAGGTGGGTGCAGTACTTTAACTGTGCAGTATGCTGAGTGTCAGCCTGCAACGTTGTAGATATTCAGGGCGTTAGGCATCGTGTTTCATGAGTCATTTGAGACCCAGACGGTGCTGCGCACACATGCGTTGTGGCGTTCAAGCGTGGAAGTGCAGTGAACGAACTCCTACGTGTGAGACAAAGGCGACCTCCTTCAGAAGGCAAGTTGGCATTCAACGTGGTCGAATATCTTTACATCGAGTATTACTACGAGCCGTGCGAGGTATATATCCAAGCGGACAAACAAGACGAATTTCCAGACGGTGGGAAGGTGAGACTGGTGTCACATCGCGCATCTGGAAACACGCAGCTCTATGTCGACTTCCTCAACGGAGCCGGTCCTCATCCTCGGCCATGGAGATGATCTTGCTCCTGGTGGCGACCAGGCCACGTTCAGCTCTGTCACTGCTCCTCCCGAGTAAGTGTTTTAGTAACCAGTGGGCTCTTACTGGACTTTGGTGTGAGGCTTAGTCAGCTTTGCAAATTACGTGCATCACTAGTGTTTCCCGGACGAACATATCAGTCCAGCTAACAAACAAAAACAGCCTGGTTCGGAGCTAACATTCTTCTGCTCTGAGCTCATCCTTGGGTACCTAGTTAGGCACCTACTAAGCTTACCAAATTCAAGGACCTTGAAACTTTTTGAATGCTTTTTTATTTGCCCATACCAAACGACACAAAACCAGCTTTATGGGTTGGCACAATGCACGCAATTTGGGTAAATATATAGAAGCCCGTAGGGCACTTGGTTTTAATATTAAAGCCATGTCTTGGATATGAAGTATTATGACATAAGCACTTCATGTTGTACTTATATCTCAATAAACTGTCATTTCATGAAGAACAAAGAACATATCGGTCTTCTCTTCCGAATCCTTAATATGTGATAGTGAGTGCAGAGGCAAGCATCTTCTTGCAGCTATATATACAGTTTATTTACGGAACCGTCATAACAATTTCGAAGCCAATTTATGAGACATCTTGCAGTTCTGTAGGTTACTCTGTGGACTCGTACAATTTCGCCCATATTATATATAGGCCAATTTCCAATCACAAACCAATCAAACTCATGCCGTCCCCAATCTGCAGCTGAGATGACCTTTTTATTGCATATCCATCTTGCAGGTCCTACCTCAACCCAGCCTTCCTCACGCGTTACCTACGCACCACTGGCGGCACGAAGCTACAGTCATCTCATGGAGAACCTGATTGACAACTTTACTGCGACTTCCGGAAGGTAAGGGCCTCTTTCTCCAGGTGGTCTTGTGCTATCTTGGCCCTGTTGCATGCTGTTCGCAGCACATAGCCACACATGTGTGGAGGCAGGGAAGGGTGGGTACGTGTGTGCTAGAAGTAATGCGCACGTATCATAAACTGTGTTTCATTAATAGTTCCATGCATGTGTATGTTTCGTTCGTGCATGCATGTATCGACCATTACGCCACGTTCTTTGCTTGCCGGCGTCTCATATTTCCTCTCCTTCTGATTTGTTATAGCCGGATGCCACATAAGCCGGGTTAAAGTAACTTCCTTAGCGTAGCATATTTAGCATGGCACTTTGCCTCTGCTAATAAAAAAAAATACTCTGACCAATAAGTCTTTCTTCACCAACAGGATAATAGAACGCTGGAACCAGCTGTCAGAAACCATTGTCAGTAGCAGCACCTTGAACATCTTTAAAAACAGCACAGGCAATCATAAGAATAGAGGCCTTACTTTTCAGCATTCCAGGGAGGGCTAATCGACGGACTTAATGGGAAACTGGCCGAGTGTCCAGAGTGCAAACAAGAAGGGACCTTGCGGCCCATAGTTGCGCTGATCTTGTCTTTATGTCCATGCACTATTTCAAGCGGACCGGTCTTGCACCGACACTCATTGCAAATTGTACAAATAATCGCATCTATGCAATGTATATGATCAGGCGAGAATGAAGCTCGTCGGAAGCTCGTTTTTCACCCGCTGAATTTAGTTTTTTGTTTGGGCACTTCAACTACTCTGGTCATATTGCTACTTATATATCATGGTGGTGCGTTAGCCGCAACACGCGGACAGTTTTAATGTTAGTGGCGCATCACTCGTGGTTATCAGCGCCATGAGTTTATTACTGAAAACGACGCTTCGGATGAGAAATCAATCAGTTGCCTGATTGGACAATGGAGATCTGTGGAAAGAACATGCCCGTAATGACTGCGCCCGCCCACCGGGGGAATACCTCAGAATAATTCACCTTTCTTCGTAAAGTGGAAATGTTGTGGAAAAAGATGTCTCGACCACGAAAAACTTTGGCATTACATTCCAAGTTATGCAATACCGGCCTGCTCTGTAAATATCCGCTTGTGAGGAGCGACGGTGCCCATCTGCCTCAGGTTGCACAGGCGAGGGCGCCGGCCCTGCTAAGCCTGCGGGCGTACCTGGCCCGCCAGTGGCGCGTCATGCCGGCTGAGCTGCTGAGCGTCCACGAGAGCCAGCGCAGAACTAACAGCGAGAGCTTCTCCAGTCTTCGGCGCTGGCTGTCCGGCCGCCCGTCCTGCATTCTGGCAGTGCGTGACGAAAGCCAACGTGGTGAGGATAAAGGGGCACATAAACACGTGCGCAAAAGTGAAATGTCTTCGACATACCGTTGGAAGTGTTTGAGCGTTCCGGCATATGTAATGCCGCCATAAGGAACAAATGTTTGCGTAGGTGCTTGGTGGGGACCTGATGCGTGGTGAGCCTATGGGATCTCGCCCGACAAAATACAACAACCGCCCAGAACGTTTGCTTTTCGAAGATGAAAGGTTTCGGGATGAACACCGCGGTCTCATAAGCGGTATCTCAACGACCATTTGTCTGGCATATAACACGTTTTTTTGCATGATCTCTATGTTAGTTATTGGAGTTTAAGGGCACATCGACTGTGCCAGTCATGTAGTGCCCATCGTCAGTGAAACAGTAAAAACCATCATCACCAGTTGAACATTGGAATGAAAGTCCCATCATCAGGCAGTGAAAGCAAGCGAAAATCACTCAGAATGACACGCCGAGGGGTGAAATGCAGTGTTAAATACGGTTACCTCCCTGGATAGATACTACCAAGATCTCGGAATCACGCACTACAAAGATCTCCGAGAAGACCTTCCACCTCTCACAATCACGAAACGGGACGCAACGAACAACTGGCGTAGAATACGCAGCGAAGCCAATCACCACCAAGGCTTCAACGCCGCAGGCACCGCGGAACGGCCATTGCCAGGAGCAGCACACAAAGCCGGGCGGTGCCGCACGCGTGCTGTCCAAGCCGCGCCAACGCCAACTGCTTAAGAGCCCAACCAGAAGCCTCGAGACCAGCCTCGACCAGCTTGAATCCAAGCAGACAGCCCACCACCCCGCCAGACAGCCAACCAACCAAAGAGCGCCAAAGAAATTTGCAAATCGCAAACTCGCGCTGAAGCCTGGACCAGCTGCATAGGGCGTCGCGAGGCCGAACACCACCAAGAGACCTCGGCGCCACGGATGTGACCCAGAGGTCATTGCCTACGTGCACTAGCACGGGACAACACAAGAAGGCCTGATCTACGCCGAAGGCGCGCTGTGCAAGCCGCACCAACGCCAGCTGTCCAACGCATATCTGCTAGCAGAGGAAGGCAACTTTCCAACAGTGCGAGTCCTGATTGCAGATGATGTGAACACAGTCATTGAGGATGCCAGAGCAATGCACGACCCTGACGCAGCCATCCCCGACGGAGGAATCACGCTTGGTGCATCTCTTCAGATCCAAAAATTACCTCCGATGGTCCCTGCTACGCCATGGCTCGAAGCTGGAAGCACTCAAAACCCTCAACCAGTATCAGTGAAACGCCTTCTTGATACATATATATATATATATATATATATATATATATACGCACGCGAATTAAACTTAAATATTGTGCCTTTATGTTTCACAAAATACCTTCCTGTGCATGTTGTCTGGAAAGTGACTTAGGATGAAAAGAAATGTCGACGAAATATACCGGTGAACTATGTGTTATTTTCAACCATTGTCATTATTCACCATACTTATCATTGTTACCATTATTACTATTATTACTATTCTATATATATATATATATAATATATATATATATATATATATATATATATATATATATATATATATATATATATAATAGTGCATAGTGCATCTGAAGAGGTAAGGAGTTTTGCCAGGGAACTCTTGGGAAGGCGAGTTTCAGGACTAAACGAGATAGCTGAATTCTTTGAACGAAAGCCTGCAGGGGGTGCAGAGCTCATCGGATGACAATCCCAGGTGAAAGTGCTGGGGCCTACGGAAGTACACGAACAATGGTGTCCACATGGATCAAGCTCTCAACAGACAAGGCCCATCTTGTCCAAAGGGGTGAAGAAGATAGGATGATTTCCTTCCAGCAGCTCTTCCATCACGTCTACGCGGCTCTCCGCTTCCACCACCCCACTTCCCGCCTCAAATGGCAAAGATTCAAGTAGATCACTGCAGTTATCTGGTCAATGAGTCACCCATCCAAGCTCCGAAGATGAATGTACCACGTATGCTACACTTACCTCCTGAGCTAGTGATATCTGTGGACCAGCAGGCTGCAGTCCTTCAGGCTCTGGAGGAACAGCAAGCAATCAGGGCTCTCAACCTGTTCCATGGAGATATTGAGCAAGATGGTCTCACAGCCGCTCTAGCCTACTTGACAGCGAAGCACGCTGTGAAGTACACTTCAGGTCACAACCGAGAGGGAACATCCAGTGGGGAAGTGGCTGGTCCTCAGAGTCTTCTGAATGTTACTCTGGTCCGCAGGACATCTGCTCAGTCACTGCTTGCGGCTACAGCCATGGCTTTGTCCTATCATGGAGTGTTTGAAGATTCGTGTCGTCCAGATCGGCTCAGGAGATTGTTGGAAGCTCTTCTGGTTCCGAGTCATGTAGCTATGGATGTCGAAGTGCTTCGTCCACTACTCCAAGCGGTTGCTGTAGCTGGGATGGGTCCTGCTATCGGGAAAATGGCCAGATTGCTCCAAGTGTCACATTGGGGGAGGCTACTGGAGGTCGACTCCGCTCGGTCGTGACCGCAATGTGCTCGGTTATTAGGAGACTTCAAGCAGGAGACTCAAAAGGCACTCTCCTATTGTGTGTCAGGAATCGACTGCTACATGCAAGGCGACTACACAGGTTCATGCGGGCATGGAGTCCTCATTACAGGAGAAATACAAAAGCTCGCGATTCCGATGCTGGGCAAGCATATCTGCTAGCAGAGGAAGGCAACTTTCCAACAGTGCGAGTCCTGATTGCAGATGATGTGAACACAGTCATTGAGGATGCCAGAGCAATGCACGACCCTGACGCAGCCATGGATTAATTTCCCTTACAAAAAAATTTAATTTTTAAATATTTTTCCAATTTATCTAAATTACAAAAATCTTCCCATTTTTTTTTTACTTAAAACTTTAAAACCTTAAAAAAAAAAAAAATTAAAAAATAAAAAAAAATATAATACCTAAATATATATATATATATATATATATATATATATATATAAAAATTATATATATATATATATATATATAGCATATATATATATATATATATATATATATATATATATATATTCTAATCAAAATCACTACATACGTCCTGCCAAACGATGTCGTGCCATCCACGCATTCCATACAAGCATGGCAACCATTGCAGGCTATGCACATGGCGGGCAGAAACGCTCGCTCGGCGGAGATGGGCTTACTACAGCTCACGGGCTTGCCACAGCCCACGGGCTTGCTACAGTCCACGCGGCGAACGTGACCCGGGAGGGATCATGTGCACGGACGCCTGCAAGGGCTGGCAGCCGAAATGCAAGCCGGTCGGTGGACCCTCTCCTCTTTCTTGGAGGCTGCAAAACACAGGATGAGACCGCACACGGCCGTGATGACCTTCAGATGACCTTCAGAGGTCAGCATAGTTCTGTCGGCGGCGTTCCACGACGAGCCGCCAGGAGAACTGTGGAATCTCATACTTTTATGCAATTCACTACATGTGGTTGTCCTGGCCCACAATCCATTTGCACGAGTCTTGAGTCAATGAGGCCAGATGATAAGGAGACACGAATAGCTGACCGTTTGTGATCATAACTTCTAAACCGGGAAATGAGATGAAATAGACTTGGTTTATTTGGAAGAAAAAAGAAATCGTATGAGTTTATCTATATAGTTTATCTATATCTATATCTATATTTATCTATATCTATATATATAAGTATAAGTATCCTATAAGTATCATGTTCATGCCCACCATACCGGATAGTGACATTCGAACATTTCCCGCCACAATTTCCGGTAAAGGGAGACTACCTATGACGTGATATGGTATGCACTACCAGTTTATAGCATCAGGATTTTTGCTCGCTATCCCGGATACAACACTTCCTAACTTAGGTATATAAAATAAAAAAGGCGCAGTCTTAAGTATACCACGAGCTTAAATGTGTGATATAAGAGCATAAAGAAACAATATTTTAACACTGTAGCTTCTTCTGTCTTGACCAACCAAAAAAAAAAACTGGCGTATTCCTGACCATGCTTCAAATTGAACGGAGCAAAGAACTGCTGTCACAGGTGTTCGAATCAACTCGGAATAGCTCAAATCTGCTCCAGCATAATCTGACCGAAGGCAGTGACAGCTAGAAGCAGCTTTCATTAGCACAAATCTGAAGCTGATGAGACATCCGTGAAGCGATGTGTGCATGCCTCGACCGTTCTGTTCTCTAATAACCGTGTATTCGAAGGATATCCGCGGACTGTAATCGTGGGTGATGATAAAAGTTGTGCTGTAATCACAATGTAATTATCGCCCAGGGAATATTTTGGACTGATTAGAACTTCTTTTACACAGAATTGACATGCATGAAACATACTACGTTCATGTCGAGAAAGTGTGTGAATAGTACCGGCAACCGGCACCATTTCTGCAATGTCCGTTGGTGACGCGAGCTACCCATCTGCACAGGCTGTGAACGAAGTTGCTGGAGACCGTGCTGCCATTACACCGCGCCCAGTCCAGGTAATTATGTGAATCATGCTGGAATAAATCGCCCGAGGTCTTCAATATTGGAGGAGGCGATCATTGACGTGAACCTGGTTTACAGTACAGTAACTAGAGAGCGATTATTTGGATAATGGAAGGGGAACGGCTGATTCCCATGAAGTTTCCATACATTTACGTTCAACACTCTTGGTACCGAGATCAGCGGCAAGTCGAAAATGCAAATATGTCGGTGCTTATCACTGTAAGTCAGTGTTGGAAAAATTGGCTTTTGTTGGTGTCATGCATACCAATACATTTTGTACTCCAGGATTGTAACTAGACTAAATTAAATATTTTGTACTCCAGAAGGGAAAAGGAAGAACAACATTGTTTGGTCAAGTGCTACCACTCAAAGTTCATACATGAAAACTAGCAGTTTCAGCAGTCCCTACGTTATTGCACACTGTCCGTATTGCACTAGAAACGTACCCACACAAAGGGCGGCGCGTGACATCATGTGAGAAGACGCCATTTCTGTCAATATAGTCAATAATTAATTAAAGATATATTCAATATCGATTCAATATTTATCAATATGTATTCTTATACATTTTATATTTATATTAATCAATATTTATTCAATATTTATTATTAAATATTTGTGCTGGAGTGCTCGCCAAGAAGTACCAGAAACCCCGAGTTGGCAAATCTGGAGGTACTTGGTTTCGCAGGAGTAAATACTTGAAGCCTCGTTTGGCCATCAAGGCTCTTTCAATGCCCAATCCAAGGTCATTTTGCTACAGACCACCTTTTTTTAGACACAATGAGCCCATTCAATGCAAAAAAGTCACTTTAAATTTCCTCAATGTGGCTCCGGAGCAAGCAAGTTCTCCCAGGCGGTGACACCAAGAAACGAATGCCATTTATGAACTTATGAATGACTCAATGTTTTTCGAAATGTATGCGAAGATAAATCATGCGCCTTGAAATATAACTGGATTTGGCGTG
Organism: Imbricaverruca yamaguchii; assembly: GCA_034440575.1. NCBI lineage: Eukaryota > Metazoa > Arthropoda > Thecostraca > Neoverrucidae > Imbricaverruca > Imbricaverruca yamaguchii. Next base: position 11,894 of record JAOTOL010000441.1, on the reverse strand, counting down.
GCGTTCATCAGTGTCAGTGAAGGTTCCGTAATACCTGTTCCAATCTTACTCCGACCCATCTCCTGTCTGCCGGCCCGGTGATCGCCATAGATCGTCGCTGGGGTAAGCAAATCCGACCCAGCTCCATTTTTAGCGTTCGCGAAGTTTGTGCGGTGCGTAGGATGGTGCTGGGTGTTAAGTGCATACTAGTGGTGTTGTGCCTTGCATCGGCGGTTTTCAGGGGTACGAGGTTTCGATTCCTCGCGGTGCCCGCCATCTCTGCCAGGGTAAGAAGCGGGTAAGAACACTGGTTTCAGCCTCGCTAAAACAAGGTTAATTGTCAGCAAGTGCATAGCTATTTGTTAGTTAACTATTAGGGCTTTAGGGCGCATCGACTACATTGGTCATGTAGCGCCCATAACAATACCACTTACTTACACGTCGATATATCACACATCCTAGCTAGTTAAGCTTGCAGAATAATAGACGACACAACGAATCGTACATAAAATAAAATATGGCAACATTGAACATTTTCAACTTGGTGCATATGTTACTGAAAATGATATTTCAGCTAGGTAGTCAAATAGTCGCCCTGATCGAACAATATCCGAGTCGTTGCCTAAAACCTCACTGAGTGACAAAGACTGAGCACGCCGAAATTGACGTTTACGCTCCTCCTCGTAGCCGGGACAGGACAACAGGACATGACGCACAGATAAGCGGGCGTAACATCTGGGGCAACGTGACACGTCATCACCAGTTAGCAAGTAAGAGTGAGTGGCATATGTATGTCCAATTCTCAAGCGACATAGTGCCACCTCATCTCGCCTGATCCTACACGAGCACAAACTCCATTTACCGAGGAGATTCTCGATCGCCTTCAACTTGTTGTCGGGTATTGCGTTCCACGAGCCTTGCCACTTTGTGAGCATAAAGTCAGAAATGGTTCGGAAGTGGTCACGGGCAGGGAGTGGTAGATTTCGTGTACATGGAGCTTGCGACGCGCGTTTTGCAGCACCATCAGCTAGGTCATTTCCTGGTATGCCCACGTGACTCGGGATCCAACATAGCACCACTCTTTTACCTGTCTGGTACACACTGGTGAGACGAGTTAAGACATCTCGTAAACTGGGGTTTGACGGATTGTGTGCCCTCAACGCTAAAAGGCTACTTAAAGAATCCGTCAAAATAATGTGGAGTAGATGATCTGATACTTCGATGAAACAGCTAGCTTTCAGAATGGCAATAAGCTCGGAAGAATACACAGAAGCATGTGCTGGAAGGAAAAAGCTTCTCACCACAGTACCTGTAATAAAAGCGCTGCCTACGCCGGTCTCAGTTCTGGATCCATCGGTGTATGTTGGAACAAATCCAGTGTAACACTCAATGTGCTCCATGACAACATAGCTATTTGTTGTACTCCAGCTCAAAATTTTGTACTCCACTACCAAGAAAAAATATTGAAATCCTACACTGCTGTAAGTACATATCGCCTTCCTCCTTACGACATCATAGGGTAATGGGAAAGCGGACGCATTGGTGCTGCACCACTTCAGGTAGCTTGAACAGCAGCAAATCATGTAGTTGTGTTACGCAGGCCTAGTTTAAATATAGTTGGCACATATGTTCCTCTGGAAGCTTTTGCCATTCTCAGAAAATCGTGCTTTAATGCGACAACCCCTACCACTGCTTGAGCAAAAGGGGTGGTTGGTTGGTTGTTGGAGTTTAGGGGCGCATCGACTACATCGGTCATGCAGCGCCCATAACATCGTCAGTGATACAGCCAAATGCAAGCAACATCGTCAATCAGACAGAGAAAAGTAAGCAACATCTGTGAAACAATGAAATGGGAGTAACATCATCAATGAAAATTGAGTCACAAAACATCATCAGTGAAACAGTGAGATGGAGGAAACATCAGTAAAACAGTGAAGCAGTAGGTGCAAGCGAAGATTAGTTAGTGACATGTTACTGGGTGTCTGTCACCCCAGGGTGTGGGGTGAAATACAGGATGAAATACGACGTAAAGATTTTCCCGGATAAACAATAGGAAAACGCATTTGTGAGAAACTCGAATAACCGTCCAGTATGAGCCATGTGTGATCGATCACCCAGAAGACCCGCCATCGTTAGCGTGGATATATCTCGTCCAAAGAATCGTCGTTGCGCTGAGAATAGGGGGCACACCAGAAGAATGTGCCTCACTGTCAGTGGCCTATCACAGCGAGTGCACATCGGCCTGTCCTCGTTTCGTAGCGGGTAGCCGTGGGTAGCATAAGTGTGGCCTACTCGTATCCTGGCGAGTAGCACTTCTTCCCTGAAGGAAGTTCTGGATGATGATTTCCAACACCCGAGAGTTGGATTGATGGTTCTTAGTTTGTTTTCGCCAGTCGAGTCCCAAACCTGTTGTCACTTGTCCTGGAAGAACGTATTGATTGTCTGACCGAGGTGTACTGCTGGGGGAGGCAGCGCACGGGTGTGCTGGCTCCACGCAGCACGCTTTGCTGATTGGTCAGCCAATTCATTTACGGCTATTCCAACATGACTGGGTATCCAACAGTGTTGTTTTTCCCCCTCACATAAGATTAGTTGGGTGCAGTAAAACATCTTGCACGACAGGGTCATGCGGGAAAAAAAATGTCTGCATTGCACAAAGGCTGCTCAGAGAGTCTGGAAGTACAACATGGTTCACATCGTTCACTACTTCGATGAAGGGCAAAGCCGTCGTGATTGCCATGAGTTCAGCGGTGCAAACTGATGCATGAGGAGGAAGGGTAAACGATCTGGTCGTGGCTCCGATTATGAAAGCACTATCAACACCATTAGCAGTTTTCGACCCGTCGGTATAGGTGGCAGTACATGTGTCCCAGGACTTTCATCCGAAACAATTCCGGGATAAGCTTGTCCTTTGAGGTCCTGGACAGTGTCGTGTATAAGTTCCGCGAACGTCTCGCGGGATACTCCAACTTCGTCCGCGAAGTGGCAAGATCACCTCTGCAGCTGGTCGTCGAGACTCAACACGGCAGCCCCCTGCTGACGCCCCTCCCTCGCCCGCCCGTGATGACGGAACCCCGGGCAGTGGACGCCGAGCAGTACGCAGCTAGGTTCCGCCCACACCCATCGACCATCGCCACTGACGCCACGCCAACGTGCCTGGGCTTCGCAGAACCGAGATCGCTTTTTCGCTACTCTGGCCTCTCCCTAACTACGCGGCGGAACTCCTCGCCGTATACATAGCGATGTCGTGGCGCCTTCGCACCACCACTTACTGCGATAACACAGCAGCCCTTCACAGTGCCCACAAAGGGCGTTGTCCCACCAGTCGGCTGCCATGGGTGGTGTCCGTGTTCCGGCATAGGCAATCCAGTCTCCGATATGTGCCTACCGGCGAAAACCCGGCCGACGGCCACAGCCGTTGGGACCGATCTTAATACGATGCCGCGGCCTCTTCACTCACGTAAGCGTAAGGACGCGCCGGCCTCACGATCGTCAGGCCGCCCGTTCTCCGTGTGTGCACCATATACCGTGTAATCACTATGTACTGTACCTCGTATGTTTAATTTTGTACATGTACCGTTCCATTGATTGTCCCTTGACATTTATTATATAATATATATATATATATATATATCTAATCTAAAAATCACTACATACGTCCTGCCCAAACGATGTCGTGCCATCCACACATTCCATACAAGCATGGCAACCATTGCAGGCTATGGACATGGCGGACAGAAACACTCGCTCGGCGGAGATGGGCTTACTACAGCTCACGGGCTTGCCACAGCCCACGGGCTTGCTACAGCCCACGAGCTTGCTACAGCCCACGCGGCGAACGAGACCCGGGAGGGATCACGTGCACGGACGCCTGCGAGGGCTGGCAGCCGAAATGCCAGCCGGTCGGTGGACCCTCTCCTCTTTCTTGGAGGCTGCAAAACACATGATGAGACCACACACGGCCGTGATGACCTTCAGGTGACCTTTAGAGGTCAGCATAGTTCTGTCGGGGGCGTTCGACGACGAGCCGCCAGGGGAACCGTGGAATCTCAGACTTTTATGCAATTCACTACATGTGGTTGTCCTGGCCCACAATCCATTTGGGCGAGTCTTGAGTCAATGAGACCAGATGATAAGGAGATACAAATAGCTGACAGTTTGTGATCAACACTTCCAAACCTGGAAATGAGATGAAATAGACTTGGTTTATTTGGAAGAAGAAAGAAATCGTATGAGTTTAAATATAAGTATCCTATAAATATCATGTTCATGCCCACCATACCGGATAGTGACATTCGAACATTTCCCACCACAATTTCAGGTAAAGAGAGACTACCTATGACGTGACATGGTACGCACTACCTGTTTACAGCATCAGGATTTTTGCTCGCTATCCCGAATACAACACTCCATAACTTGGGCATATAAAAGAAAAAAGGCGCAGTCGTAAGTATCCCACTAGCTCAAATGTGAGATATAAGAGCATAAAAGCACTATTTTAACGCTAGCTTCTTCTGTCTTGACCACCCAGAAAAAGCTGGCGTATTCCTGACCCTGCTTCAAATTGATCGGACCAACGAGCTGCTGTCATATGGGTTCGAATCAAATAGGAATGGTTGCAATCTGCTCCAGCATAATCTGGCCGAGGGCAGTGACAGCTAGAAGCAGCTTTCATTAGCACAAATGTGAAGCTGATGAGGCATCCGTGAAGCGATGTGTGCATGCCCCGACTGTTCAGTTTTCTTATAACCGTGTATTTGAAGGATTTTCGTGGACGGTAATCGTACGTCATGATAAAACTTGTGCTGTAATCACAATGTAATCATCATCCACGGATTATTTTTGACTGATTAGAGCTGTTTTTGGCACATAATTGACATGCATGAAACATACAACGGCCATGTCGAAGCGTGTGAAGAGTAACGGCAGCAGGCACCATTTCTGCAATGTCCATTGGTGACGCGAGCTACCCATCTGCACAGGCGGTGAATGAAGTCGGTGGAGACCGTGCTGCCATTACACCGCGCCCAGTCCAGGTAATCATGTGAAGCATGCTGGAATAAATTGCCCGTAGTCTTCAATATTGGAGGAGGCGATCATTGACGTGAACCTGATTTACAGTACTGTAACCGGAGAGCGATTATTTGGATAATGGAAGGGGAACGGCTGATTTCCATGGAGTTTGCATACATTTGAGTTCAACACTCTTGGTACCGAGATCAGCGGCAAGTCGGGAATGCAAATATGTCGGTGCTTATCACTGTACGTACGTATTGCCTTGCTCCTTACGACGTCATAGGGTAATGGGAAAGCGGTGAAGCCACCTGAAGCGGTGCTGCACCACTTCAGGTAGCTTGAACAGCAGCAAATCATGTAGTTGTGTGTTACGCAGGCTTAGTTTAAATATAGTTGGCACATGTGTCCCCCTGGAAGCTTTTGCCATTCTCAGAAAATCGTGCTTCAATGCGACATCCCCTACCACTGCTTGAGCGGAAGGGGTGGCTGGTTGGTTGTTGGAGTTTAGGGGCGCATCGACTACATCGGCCATGCAGCGCCCATAACATCGTCAGTGGTACAGCAAAATGCAAGCAACATCGTCAATCAGACAGAGAAAAGTAAGCAACATCCGTGAAACACTCAAATGCGAGTAACATCATCAATGAAACAGTGAAAGTCACGCAACATCATCAGTGAAACAGTGAGATGGAGGAAACATCAGTAAAATAGTGAAGCAGGAAGTGCAAGCGAAGATTAGTTAGTGACATGTCACAGGGTGTCTGTCACCCAAGGGTGTGGGGTGAAATACAGGACGAAATACTACGTAGTTAAGATCTCCCCAAATACATCAAAACGCACTTGCGAGAGAAACTCGAATAACTGTCCAGTGTGAACCATGTGTGATCCATCACCCAGAAGACCCGCCATCGTTAGCGTGGATACATCTCGTCCAAAGAATCGTCGTTGCGCTGAGAATAGGGGGCACACCAGAAGAACGTGCCTCACTGCCAGTGGCCTATCACAGCGAGTGCACATCGGCCTGTCCTCGTTTCGTAGCGGGTAGCCGTGGGTAGCATAAGTGTGGCCTACTCGTATCCTGGTGAGTAGCACTTCTTCCCTGAAGGAAGTTCTGGATGATGATTTCCAACACCCGATAGTTGGCTTGATGGTTCTTATTTGTGTTCGCCGATCGAGTCCCAAACTTGTCACTCGTCATGGGAGAATGTATTGGTTGTCTGGCCGAGGAGTGCTGCTGGGAGAGGCAGCGCACGTGTGTGCTGGCTCCACGCAGCACGCTTTGCTGATTGGTCAGTCAATTCATTCCCGGCTATTCCGACATTACTTGGTATCCAACAGTGTTGTTTTCCCCCTCACATGAGATTACTTGGGTGCAGTAAAACATCTTGCACGACAGGGTCATGCGGGAAAAAATGTCTGCATTGCACAAAGGCTGCTCAGAGAGTCTGGAAGTACAACATGGTTCACATCGTTCACTACTTCGATGAAGGGCAAAGCCGTCGTGATTGCCATGAGTTCAGCGGTGTAAACTGATGCATGAGGAGGAAGGGTAAACGATCTGGTCGTGGCTCCGATTATGAAAGCACTATCCACACCATCAGCAGTTTTCGACCCGTCGGTATAGGTGGCAGTAAATGTGTCCCAGGACTTTCATCCGAGACAATTCCGGGATAAGCTTGTCCTTTGAGGTCCTGGACAGTGTCGTGTATAAGTTCCGCGAACGTCTCGCGGGATACTCCAACTTCGTCCGCGAAGTGGCAAGACCACCTTTGCAGCTGGTCGTCGAGACTCAACACGGCAGCCCCCTGCTGACGCCCCTCCCTCGCCCGCCCGTGATGACGGAACCCCGGGCAGTGGACGCTGAGTAGTGCGCCGCCAGGTTCCGCCCACACCCACCGACCGCCGCCACTGACGCTACGCCAACGTGCCTGGGCTTCGCAGAATTGAGATCGCTTTTTCGCTACTCTGGCCTCTCCCTAACTACGCGGCGGAACTCCTCGCCGTCTACATAGCGATGTCGTGGCGCCTTCGCACCACCACTTACTGCGATAACACAGCAGTCCCTTTACAGTGCCCACAAAGGGCGTTGCCCCACCAGATGGCTGCCATAGGTGGTGTCCGTGTTCCGGCATAAGCAATCCAGTCTCCGATATGTGCCTACCGTCGAAAACCCGGCCGACGGCCACAGCCGTTGGGACCGATCTTAATACGATGCCGCGGCCTCTTCACTCACATAAGCGTAAGGACGCGCCGGCCTCACGATCGTCAGGCCGCCCGTTCTCCGTGTGTGCCCCATATACCGTGTAATCACTATGTACTGTACCTCGTATGTTTAATTTTGTACATGTACCGTTCCATTGATTGTCCCTTGACATTTATTATATATTATATATTATATTACATTAATAATATATATATATATATATATATATATATATATATATATATAAAACTAATCAAAATCACTACATACGTTCCTACACACGCATCTGCCCAAACGATGTCGTGCCATCCACACATTCCATACAAGCATGCAACCATTGCAGGCTATGGACATGGCGGGCAGAAACACTCGCTCGGCGGAGATGGGCTTACTACAGCCCACGGGCTTGCTACAGCCCACGGGCTTGCTACAGCCCACGAGCTTGCTACAGCCCACGCGGCGAACGAGACCCGGGAGGGATCACGTGCACGGACGCCTGCGAGGGCTGGCAGCCGAAATGCAAGCCGGGCGAGGACCCTCTCCTCTTTCTTGGAGGCTGCAAAACACATGATGAGACCACACACGGCCGTGATGACCTTCAGATGACCGTCAGAGGTCAGCATAGTTCTGTCGGGGGCGTTCCACGACGAGCCGCCAGGGGAACCGTGGAATCTCAGACTTTTATGCAATTCACTGCATGTGGCTGTCCTGGCCCACAATCCATTTGGGCGAGTCTTGAGTCAATGAGGCCAGATGATAAGGAGATACAAATAGCTGACCGTTTGTGATCATAACTTCCAAACCTGGAAATGAGATGAAATAGACTTGGTTTATTTGGAAGAAGAAAGAAATCGTATGAGTTTAAATATAAGTATCCTATAACTATCATGTTCATGCCCACCATACCGGATAATGACATTCGAACATTTCCCACCACAATTTCCGGTAAAGGAGACTACCTATGACGTGACATGGTATGCACTACCTGTTTACAGCATCAGGATTTTTGCTCGCTATCCCGAATACAACACTCCATAACTTGGGCATATAAAAGAAAAAAGGCGCAGTCGTAAGTATCCCACTAGCTCAAATGTGAGATATAAGAGCATAAAGAAACACTATTTTAACGCTAGCTTCTTCTGTCTTGACCCACCCAGAAAAAACTGGCGTATTCCTGACCCTGCTTCAAATTGATCGGACCAACGAGCTGCTCTCAAATGGGTTCGAATCAAATCGGAATGGTTCCAATCTGCTCCAACATAATCTGGCCGAGGGCAGTGACAGCTAGAAGCAGCTTTCATTAGCACAAATGTGAAGCTGATGAGGCATCCGTGAAGCGATGTGTGCATGCCCCGACTGTTCACTTTTCTTATAACCGTGTATTTGAAGGGATTTTCGTGGACGGTAATCGTACGTCATGAGAAAACTTGTGCTGTAATCACAATGTAATCATCATCCACGGATTATTTTTGACTGATTAGAGCTGCTTTTACACAGAATTGACATGCATGAAACATACAACGGCCATGTCGAAGCGTGTGAAGAGTAACGGCAACCGGCACCATTTCTGCAATGTCCATTGGTGACGCGAGCTACCCATCTGCACAGGCGGTGAACGAAGTTGCTGGAGACCGTGCTGCCATTCCACCGCGCCCAGTCCAGGTAATCATGTGAAGCATGCTGGAATAAATTGCCCGTAGTCTTCAATATTGGAGGAGGCGATCATTGACGTCAACCTGGTTTACAGTACTGTAACTAGAGAGCAATTGTTTGGATAATGGAAGGGGAACGGCTGATTTCCATGGAGTTTGCATACATTTGAGTTCAACACTCTTGGTACCGAGATCAGCGGCAAATCGGAACTGGAAATATTTCGGTGCTGTCAATGTATGTACGTATTGCTCTTGCTCCATACGACTCATAGGGTAATGGGAAAGCGGACGCATTGGTGTCTGCACCGCTCGAGGTAGCTTGAACAGCAGCAAATCATGTAGTGGCGCGTTACGCAGGCCTAGTTTAAATATAGTTGGCACATGTGTCCCCCTGGAAGCTTTTGCCATACTCAGAAAATCGTGCTTCAATGCGGCATCCCCTACCACCGCTTGAGCAAAAGGGGTGGTTGGTTGGTTAGTTGGAGTTTAGGGGCGCATCGACTACATCGGTCATGCAGCGCCCATAACATCGTCAGTGAAACAGCGAAATGCAAGCAACATCGTCAATCAAACAGAGAAAAGTAAGCAACATCTGTGAAACAACGTACGTCATCAGTGAAATGGGAGTCAAAAACATCATCGGTGAAACAATGAGATGGAGGAAACATCAGTAAACAGTGAAACAGTAGGTGCAAGCGAAGATTAGTTAGTGACATGTTACAGGGTGTCTGTCACCCCAGGGTGTGGGGTGAAATACAGGACGAAATACGACGTAAAGATCTTCCCGGATAAACAATAGCAAAACGCATTTGTGAGAAACTCGAATAACCGTCCAGTATGAGCCATGTGTGATCGATCACCCAGAAGACCCGCCATCGTTAGCGTGGATATATCTCGTCCAAAGAATCGTCGTTGCGCTGAGAATGGGGGCACACCAGAAGAACGTGCATCACTGTCAGTGGCTTGTCACGGCGAGTGCACATCGGCCTGTCATCGTTTCGTAGCGGGTAGCCGTGGGGAGCATATGTGTCGCCTATTCGCATGGACGCGCAGCACCAAATTGCGACATCGTCGACAAAAAGCGACATACCGACGCCGCTAGGCAGGTCGTCTCCAAGGTCGCCGATAATCAACGCGAACAAGGGGCAACACCGATGACACTTCCCTGGGGCACTCCGTTGACTTGTGTCAGCCGTTCCGACATCGTGTTTCCTGCACGGACGCCGAACGTCCGGTCCGTTAGAAAAATTAAATTATGCAGGAAGCGTCCCATACCGCCACACCACACCCCAGAGTTTGCTTGTGGTATGTATGTAATGTTTCCCAAGTTTTTGCATAGCTGATGAAAATGAAGTTGAATATCCCTGCATACGTTTCCAATTGTATTGGTTTCAGGGTATGATAGATACTTCGAGTCGTATCACGCAAGGCTGGAAGATCTTACCGAGACATGATGATCTAAAATAGTATAATAGTATGGTAGATGATAACTTTTCCGGAGAAGATAATGTGACAAACATCCAGAATGAGGCTGTTTTTCAACCTTGATCGTGAACCAAAGTCGCGCTTGTGTGGTAACAGACATCCATGTTCTGATTACTCTTCGGTCACCGCAGTATGCGGCCGTGACCGAGGTGCTCCGTGTGCCTGGATATCCCCCTAACTAGGAACACTTCGGTGCGGTCACCTGGCCTGCGCCGCTGCAGAAATCGCTGCGGCTGCTGGGCGTCCGTGCCCACGTCTGCCGGACGCGACTTCAGGGCACCGAGGACCAGTACCGACGCGCTGGATGGTACGCGCTGGATGTCGACCGACACGTCGATTTTTCTCTCGGGTGCAAAGCGACAGGCGCGCTCGAGGTCGGTGCATGATGCCGCGGCGGGGCTCTCGGATGCTCAACCTAGACTCTTCGCCGCAGTCGGTTGGTTATTGGAGCTTAGGGGCGCATCGACCACATCGGCCATGCAGCGCCCCTTCGCCGCAGTCCAGCCACCAGCCGCCGGCGCCGGAGCGCCAGCGGCGATGATCCCGACGACGGGGGGTACAGCGGTGCTATGTACCTGCCAATTGGCCCGCGGTGTTGTCCAACTGGCTACCTCGTGGCTCCAACTGGCTGGCATTGACACGCCGTGTGGCGTGCGATTTTCTTCTAGTTAAGTATCAAAGGAGCTACACAACGTTGTGTATCGAAATTTGGTTACCTAAAACATTTTGTACCAAGGGTACACGAAGTTATTCCAATATTTCGTTACTCAAAGAAATGAGTCTTTCAGAACGGGTTATGCAGTGTCCAAATCATAATTTTCCGCTAGGCGAGATACCGAAACGGTAACAGTAGGATGTCAAAATTCGCCGTGGAAACGATGTCGCATAGCATAACTTATAACGTCTTCGAATACTATTTTTACGCAACAGATTACTCGTATGTGCACCTTTTCCATTTGTTTTGAGATACCTAATTTTCGGATCTCTTTTGCCAATAACGAAGCAAAATATATACCCTATGATCTGATACTGTATAACAGGCCACATCAGCCATCTTGGATACACCCTCTGGCATGGAATTGTCCTAAGAGATGTTCATGCATCACAATCCGTAATGGTGTGCATAAATGTGATGCGTATCGACAACACGCTGTTAGAAATTAACTATGAAGGTCTCACAAAAACTCATCACGAGGCACGATGTCCGTAGTTCGTTGAAAGGGGATGTCGATTCCGTGTTCAGAAAGTGATATATTGCACCGTATTTCACGAATATTTTATAACTGATGTTCTGGCTGTTGCAGGGGCCGCCATGTTCCCCGGATGACGGCTGATGCTGAGGACCGTCACAGTCACCTGCCAGCCAACGGTCTTGCCGGGCCAGACACCGTGTTGCCACCGTGTTGTGTAATGCCGTGTGCATGACATTGTGTTGTATTGTGACGAGAAGCCAAGAAATCCTGTATTGCACACGACACCGTGCTTGCCACCTTGCAGTTATGCAATGCCGTGTGCATACACATTGTGTTGTATTGTGACGAGAAGCCAAGCAATCCTGT
>JAOTOL010000440.1:0-68213 GCA_034440575.1 Imbricaverruca yamaguchii | reverse complement strand
ATTTAGCGCCCATAACAATTAATTGTTCCATCCATCTCTATAGGACGTCCCTTATACTACAGGTATTCTCTTTCCTGAATTGCATTTCTATATTATCTCCCCGGGTAAATAGCTTAAAACTTCACATCAGATATGAACTTAGAGCATCAGGGTTAAAATAATGGTTTCGTTAGGTGTGCGATGTCGAAGCGGGCACAGGATGTCGGAATTTTCCATGGAATTAGCGTGAGTTAAAATGCTCGATATCTTTCCTCATTTGAGCCAATGGTGTACTTACGGCTGTGCGTTTGGCGCCTTGATATTCATATTTTTAGGAAGAGCTATATATTCAGGACGGAGAAAATTACCTATGCTATAAACTTGTACCGTACATCATATCACATCATGGTTAATCCCTTTACTCCGAAATTGCGTGGCGAAATGTTTAGTGTATCACTATTCCTTATTAGCATTAACATGATATGACTATTCCTTTGGGTATGACTACTAACAGCGATTCTGAGTTTTCCTGCTCTAATACCCGATGCTTTGTATGCTTGTTTTACTTGGTTTCCATCTCTTAGCTAGAAAGTGCCGCGGCTTTACTGTTTATTTTTATGGGTCCCTAATGTAAGGTGCTTGCAGTCGTTGGAATAAGGAGGGGGCGCTCCTGGTCACCTGATCTTGGGTGGCGGACATTAAAAAGAAAAAGAGAAAAAAAAAAAGATACTTATAAGCGAAATACTGTTAGAAAGGAAACACGAGAGACTTCATAAGCACGCATCATGGAGCAGGATGTCGATACTCCTTGGAGAAGGATGTCGATTGAGTGTTCAAAAAAGTGGGTATTTTCCATCTTATATTTCACCAATAATTTATCACTGTAGAGCCTTATGCAGACATCAGCACGCACATCAATTTAACGTCATATTTGTACATGGCGACGAGTTTAGCCAAAGATATATCCGTATTCGTATTGGGCAAACGGTTCATGTTCGTTCGAATCAATTACCACGAATAATCATGCTGGTACTGAACACGCTGCAAGGGACTATATACGTCTACGTTTCTTCGGTCACGTCGCATTTCTTCGTTTTCGCCAAAACCTGCCCAAATCTGGTACCAGGGAGATAGCTCGTGGTGAACCCCCGGGCAACATTTAGAAGCCGGGACATGTTAGGCCAAACATCACGGAACATACAGCGATTAAGGGCAACATACCTTGATGGCTTTCCGCCCAGTTGCTATCGCATCAATTTCCATGAAATGTGCTACATTAGACGTGGTTTGTTGTGCGCTATCAGACAGTTAAGCAATCGAATTAATTTGCAAGGTTAAGGTGCACATGTTTTCTTAGGTTTTCTCGCATCCTCCCTACCGCACTTTACAGTTGCATGGAATAAGTCATTATTCGTGGCTTGTTTGAGGTATCAGAAAGAAAATAATTAGGAAGGTCAAAGGACAAGTTGATTCCTCCGGTAACTCATTTTTTCTAGCTTTTGCCCAAGCCTACCCAAATGTAGTCTCAAGCGATAGCTCGTGGAGAACCCGATAGCAATATTTCAAACCGAGACATACCAAAGTTGACCTTAAGTTCAAAGGGAATATTGAGTTATTCGATCACCTAGCGTTTAGTTACTATGGCTTCAATTTCAGAAAATAAGTGTCATTCGACTCGTCTTGTGCGGTACCTGAAAGCCAAGAATTGGAAATCAAACTTTCAACGGTAGGTCAAGCTGATTTCCATGGTAGTTTCGTATTTCGTCATTGTGGCTTCAATTTCCATAAAGTGGGCGTCATTCTACGTGCCGCAAGGTAGTTTAGCAGTGTACAGAAATTAAATTTAAATTGTCAATGTCATATGTAAAACTGATTTTTCGGTCGCTCTGGATATTTTTCGTTTTCGCCCAAACTCTACCAAAATCTTGCATAAATCGATAGCCCATGATGAAACCTTCAGTCACTTTTCAAACTGCAACACGCCAATGTTAAACGTTAAGGTGGAAGATTAGTTTGAATTTTTCAAAGTCCTCGCGCTTCGTATCCTGGCTTCAGCTTCCATAAAGTGGGCGCCATTCTGCAGACTAGACGGCACCATCGCCATTCCTGCAGTGAGGCAGCATGACGGCCGTGATGCAGTCCGGCTGCAGTGTCACAGCGCGACTGTCGTCACAAAAGCGTGACGGTGCCGCAGGAAGGCGGCCGCGGCGACAGCCCGCCGTCCGAGTGCCGGACGGCCACGAAGACCACCATGGTGTGTCGGCGGCTCGTGGACAGTAGCGACTCGACGCTCCCCGCCCACGCGCATCCGGCGCAGCCAGAGCGAGGTGCGCAGCTCGCGGCGGCACACGGTCGCGCAGCGCCCTGAGCCACGGCGCCAGGCACACAGACGCGCCACGTGTCTTGTGTGTGGCGCCACTACCGCCCGACGGCTGGCCGCGCAACTACGAGTGCGTCACGTCCAAACTCTGCGACGGCCGCGCATCCGGGTCTGTCAGGAGCGTGCAGGGCCACGGAGGACTGTGTTGACTGAGGCGCGCGGCAGAGCGGCGGAGGCCGCCGCGGCCGCAGCCGCAGACGCGGCGTGCTCGACGGCCTGGCCGGGTCAACCTCGAGCGTTACCGTGCTCACCTACAAAGAGCCGCGCCGCAGAACCCAGGTCACCGAGAAGTGGCGACACCTGTCGCGGAACTGAGGAAGTGGCCGGCGACCGACCGTCCATTCGCGAACGATCCGCCGAAGTGCTCTCCCTCCGCCGCTAATACCGCCCCCGCTCACCGGTACAGCCAGTGTAATGACCAGTGACCGTGACGTTTGTGATAGTGAATAAATTTATTAAGCTGTCGTCTTCGTTGGTCATCGGCCAGTGGTTAACGAACGTATTCACTACAACATTGTGCATCACTTCACAGTACCGAGTGACTGTCAAAGAGTGAGGGGCCGACAGACGCTGGCACGGGACACAAGGCGCGAGATCACATGCCCTCGGCCGGCAGACGCACGTCGTCGATCTTGAGTATCATCTTGACCAGCTAGTGGCCAGCATGATCTGCTGTTTCTTGCTGTGCAACGTCTCAATCACGTTTTGCTCCTTCATGTCTGAAAACGAGAGCCGGGGTAGGTTGATGCCCCAGTTGAGGTGCGTGGTGGAGCCGTCCGGCGCTACTTTGCCGCGCTGGGCCTCACGTACGGAACTGTACTAACATGAACTACCAGTCCGCTTGACTGGGTCAGGCGTGTCCGCTCGCTACTTGAGACCCAATCAAGAGCATGGGATAGAAAATCGCGTCACGCGATTGCGATTATCAACAACTACCCGGGCACCATAGCCAACGTCAGCACACTGGCGACCCACATTCACAAGCTGTAGAGGAACAAGAGATGGCTGGTTAGATCGAAGCAGCCCGATTGAGTGAACGTCTTAGTCACGTCAACTCGAGTCCATAGTCCGTTGGAAGGGTTCAGACTTCAGAGAACCAAAGACACCGAAGCATGCCACTCCAAAGCTAAGAATATGGTGATTACGAATACGTAATTTCATCCAAATCTAGCATTGCCTTCTTGATTCAGCTTGGCCTGCTTTTTCAACTTCCAATCGGCTGCATCAACTGCTTAAGCTATGTTAATGCGTTGTCGCGAATGTCATACCGACTCGCCGTTCCATCATTTGCGACCTGGTCAAGACGTTTGATCAATAAATATCGCACATTTCTTACAAGAATCAATTGCATGAATCGTAGCGTACCTCGCTGCACAGTGGGTGTTATTGCACATGAATTGATAGGCTAGTATGTCAAATCACACCTACGACAGCCGATCTAGTCTGTTAAAATAGTGGCGAAATGGAACAAAGGCAGCAAATATTCAGATTTGAATAAAACGTAATCGCGATCAGTTTTCGTAACATCGCGCGCATGCCTAGTGGTTATTGGTTTCTTTACACCTTGACCATCCCGAGTCATGTAGCGTCGCCAATCTCACGCAGATTGGTTACGGGCGAAGACTAGCGACAGGTGAGGCTTGAACCCACAATCTTTTGATTGTGAGACGGGTAACTTACCCCTGGACAATTCATCCCCCTCGCGCATGCTTAGTTTTCGTGATCGTTTGCGCTGCGTCTGAACACGCTGAGCGAGTTCCAACGAGCCATGGGCGGTGTGGGATCTCCTCTCCAAGTTACACGAGGCGTTATAACTGGGAACTGGTGGCGGGTATGTTAGAGGTGGAATGATTATGCAACGGCTCTCCAGCCAGTTGATATCGATGTAATGGCATGTGTGATCAAGCCGGCCATGACCCGTTACCACTCACCGCAGGTGCCCTTGTCAGGCAGTCGATGCCGAGTGCCCGGGTTTTCTCCCCGAGCTGGCGCGTCTTGACGGCGGTCCGCGTGTGTATAACCGACATGCCGGAGTTCTCGGCCAGCGCCATTGGGATTGCCTCCAGCGCGTCAGCGAAAGCCACGGAACGCGTACTGCTCCAGCGTCGAGATCTGTGCGGAGGCACGCACAGTCAAACACCAGAGCAAACAGGACAAACGGTGTGGGACCGCTGGCAGCACTTTGGACTCCCAACTCTGGCACCGGCTGGTAACACTCCGGACTCCATACTCTGGAACCAGCTGACAACACTCTGGACTCCAAGCTCTGGCACCGGCTGGTAACATTCTGGACACCCAACTCTGGCACCGGCTGGTAACACTGGACTCCCAACGCTGGCACCGGCTAGTAACACTCTGGGCCCACAACTCTGGCACTGGCTGGCAACACTCTAAATCTGATTCACTAACAAGCGGCAGTGCTCTCACCCAGCGTCGGAAGAGTGGCCCTTTTTTTTGGAACTTTTGCAATCCAAAAATTATACACTCGGAAAAAAACACTCCTTGCATCGCTGGATGAAGACAAGCAACTAGCAAAGATAGCTAGATGTCATTATACAATAGTGATAACTTGGGTGGAGATGAATATTCAGTCATACTGGATCCCCTACCACATAGTTTCCCAGTATAATTGAGGATAATACACATTTGTTTTTTTTTCAGGTCATCTGTAGGCACATTCCAAGAGGAGGCAGGAGTGGAGCCGAAAATGAGATGCCAGCCAGATTGGAAGAATATCAGTTTGCTAGCATGCACAAGTACAACAGATGTCAACGGATGGCAAAATATGGATCACTGCAGTCTAAATATGATCTTAATACCACTGAACATTCCATATTTCATAAGATTCCATCTTCCATATCATTCCATAACATTCCATTTGTGTGTGTGTGATTTCTGGTGAAGTGCAGGTGAATTAATAAAGCAGCCACCAATACATTCATGTGTATGTCCTCCATTTGTGGACAAGCCACGAACAGAGTCCAGATGTGCCCAGAAGAATGTATGGATAAACACCAAGAGCTAGAGTGGCATCCACACAACTGGTAAGCCACAAAGTGTAGCACCTTCCCCCAAATCCCTAAAATACTGGTGGATATGAGCCATGTTTTGACACAACATAGGAATTTTCATGGACACTATTACTTTTCCACACGTTTTACACACACTTTACCTCCATGAAGCATACAAAGGTATTAGGCTTGGCTGAGTTATGCTATATTTTTTTTTTTGTAAGTTTATCCATTTATCAAATTCCTTTCGGAATCATTCAGGATTATTTTTTTTTAAAGTTTCTGAATTAAAAGAAAACACTGAGGTTGGCATAGGCTGTTTGGTTAGAATAGGCCATTTACTCTTTTAAAATTCAAAGGAAAAATTCATTAAAAAATTTATATTAAAAGGCTTTCTTGCATCCAGTAAGGCTGGAGCTTTTTCTTCATTTTTAACATTACAATTCATGGTATATTTCCCAACCAAACCCGAGCCACTTTTTGGTGTTATTTTGCTACCCAACTGCACTTGCCAAAAATGTGTGGTCACATCATGTAAGTACCTACATTATGAACACATTCATAATCATTGCACGAAAAAAATAAATTTCAAGAAATCAAATCACCTTAAACTGCAAATTTGTCCATTCAGAAAGTCACAGACCAGAAATGTTAAAGTACGATGGTATTCAATGGAGAATGGGGACAGGATGCACCCAACAATTCCCTGAACATTTCATGAATGCACAAATAATGCTTGAATGCATGCATATATATAATATCTGGAGTCAATGTGCACTGAAGAGTCCAAGCCCCCATTTTGAAAGAAAAACATTCACGCTTCAAAATGTGTAAGTGAAAACAGGATTTTTCCAGACAAAAGCAAAGCAATCAGTTTTGTTCATTACTACGCTTGTCGGCAAAACATCGCAGCAACTCATTTTTTATTTTATTTATTTGATCCGAGTTGTTGCTGGGGTGGCTCGAGGAGCCAGGGTTCTATTGCTAAGCAGAGCTTGTTGCGTGAACCCTGGCCTCACCACCCAATCCATGAGCTCCAGTTCAACGGCAGAATTTAGACCGAAAGTTTAACGTGCCGCCAATGCATCGACACGGCCGCCCGGTAACTCGTCCCCGGCCTTATCGGGCCAGCTGCCAACTGACACTCCCGGCCGGGGGGCTAAATGCGAGCGCGCGAAGCGACTCGAACCCTGTGTTGCCAATACAGGGAGACCGGTGCAGGCCAGCGCTCTAACCAACTGAGCTACCAGGGCGGCATGAATGTCCTGCTCCTTGCATTATCTGAAGATATCCCGTCACACAACACAAGCTTAGATCTTTTGTTTATCCAAATCAATAACTCGAATAACCGCGAAGATATTTGATACAGGCAAGTAGGTAGGTACCTACATAGTCAGGCAATACCAACTCTCATACCTCGAGCCAAACACACAGTCAATTCCATCCGGACAGGAGCGAAGAGCTTTAAATAAAATCCTTCGTTGAATAAAAAATAACTACGATCCGCTAACACAAATAAAGGAATTCGCCTTTACCAGCCCGACAGCGTAGGAAGGTCCGTTCTTTGATTCAATGAGTTCACCGCTCTCCATCTCCCACTCCGCCGGAGCTATTTAAACCATTGCCACGAAAAGCCATGGATAATGCATTTCTTCTTGGTTCCTTGGAGAACATGTTCTGCATCAATTGGGATGGATAAACTGTTCATATTTATATCATTAAGCAGTCAGGAGCGATATACATAAAAGATATCGGAAGGATTTTCCCCATGAAAATTGCCTGAATGGTATCAAAACGTTCCTAAACCTGCTAACACTGCTCCAAAATGAAGATCAATAGAACCAGAAATTTCACCTTTCGATTTCATGACTTATATTGTTTCCGAATTTCATCAACAAGCGGGAATAGTTGTATTCATGCCACTCCGACCGCGATGTTTCCACACCCCCGGACAAATTCAAATTTACGTTTGTTGACCTAATCCTCTACACTCTTATAAACCTCATTTTGATCCAATGATCAATTTCTTCCCGTAATCCTGATTATTATTAATTCAGAAAAAGTTCCCTGTAATTCTCTTGGCAGTTTTCTCAAACTTATTTTCATTTTTTGATATTTCATGGCAATCATGGTGCGAAATGAGACGCTAATTTCCCCTCATCCGTGACGATGTCTGATTTACAGCGGCAATTTACCGGCCCGTCTAGTCGCTTTTATCCTTCCAAGTAATCCCTTGCTTCCACTAAACATTCCAAACATGAACTAAAAAGTGCATAGAAATACATTTAATATCAACAAGAATTGACTTCAATATTTTTTCAGGTTTCTCATTTGAAAAAGAAAATTTCATCGTCGAGAATAAAAGATTTTAGGCGGATTGTTTTAGTATAACTTTCCTTAAACCATTATATATTCCGAAACCCATATCCAGAAGTAACATTTTAGACCCTCCCATTTTAGACCCAGTCGGTGCACGAACGTCCTGCTCGAGGTATGTTGTGAATTTGTATTAGTTGTGCGGTGTTGGCATGCTAGGAGTGGCAGGTATTGATATATAAACTTGGTTGACATCGATTAAGTATACTTTTGTGATCATTTTCTCTACCATTACCTTATAAGTCATTCACGTAACGTGGATGACTTCAGACGACGATGTGTGGTGGACCCCATCTGGTTGTCTGTGAGACACTAGGATAAGAACCTAAGAAATGACATGAAGGCGTTTTATTCTTGAAGAAGAATTACCTGGTTATTTTACAACGCATTCAACCGCAAGGTTGTATAGCGTCGCCAACCTATATCACACCGATTGGACGTGGGTGGACTCTGCAAATGCCGCCGGCTGCGAGATTCGAGTCCCACGCTCCACCATCTAAGCTACCGAGGCCCCCTGGGTTTTTTTATTCTTCATTCCAGGGAACATCACTGCATTTTTCCAAATGCACACACTTCGTTATTTATAAAATGTATATACTCCGTTACTTGATGCTTCAATATACACCCCATAGTTTGGCAAACTGGGAAATTATACACCCCATAACATAGTGCTTCTCAAGATTATACACTCCATACTTTGGCAATCCAAAAAATGATACACTCCGAATCCAAGACCGAGAAGTGAAAAATCCAACACTGCTCTCACCTGATCCGCCTGCCGCGCCACGGCCAGTGCGCACGAGATCTCGGCCGCGCCGCCTCCGTACACGATCCGATCGTCGCGCACGAGGTTGCGCACCACACACAGCGCGTCGTGGATGGAGCGCTTGGCCTCCTCGATCACCATCTTGTTGCCGCCGCGGATGAAGATGGTGACAGCGCGGCTGTTGCTGCACTCCTCGATCACCAGCATGTGGTCGTGCGTGGTGCCGAAGCTTAGCTCGCGCACCAGGCCGGCCGAGCCCAGCTTGTCCGGCGAGAGCTCCTGCACAAGAACAACGATTCCCGTAAAATGGAGATAACTCACCACGCATAAAACCACTCTTTCGATTTTGTAACCATGTGTAATAATTCGTATCACTATCGTGAATACACCGGTTCGGAGGATGTACGGAAGTTAGAAAACATGCATTAGTAGAAGTGAGATGTAAGAAAAACGTGGTCCCTAAAAAAACACATTGCTGAATTGTTGGCAAAAAGGCCTTCCTCAGGGGTGACGAAATATGACTCACGACTGCACACAAGCATACACCAATGCAGATGTACGCTAAGGTGCTGAATTTTGGTAGAGTCGAGCGGATGGAGGTGATGTAAAAAAACAATGGGTTTAAAAATGTGCACATATATATATATATATATCTTTATATTAACAAGTAATCATCTATGACCTTAGTTGATTGCATAATAGTTGTCTGTCCCTGCTGCCTTTACCAATCAGGGAAGTTCTGCTACTAGAAACCATAAGTGCGCTTAAATATAAAAATC
Organism: Imbricaverruca yamaguchii; assembly: GCA_034440575.1. Taxonomy (NCBI): domain Eukaryota; kingdom Metazoa; phylum Arthropoda; class Thecostraca; family Neoverrucidae; genus Imbricaverruca; species Imbricaverruca yamaguchii. Next base: position 58,922 of record JAOTOL010000440.1, on the reverse strand, counting down.
AGACTCACAATGTTAAATAAAAAAGCAAAAGTGGCACTTAATGGTGTAAGAAATAAAGAAGTGATGTTAATACAATGTATATTAAGTGTGGGTTTCCACTCAAATTTGAGAACTTCAGAATACTGCACGCACATGTAGACATATACACAATATCAGTGTCCTGAAATTGTTTTTTTTTAATAGAGTGCAGAGAATGATGTCAAAGAAGCCAACTGACGTTAAAACGTGGGTAGATATACGGATAATAGTCCATAGGATAGGATATCCATAGGATATTCGCTATGTCCTTTGTGAGATTGTTTGAAGATGGTAATGTTTTGTCTGTTTGTTTATTGGGGTTTAGGGGCGCATCGACTGCCGTGGGCATGCAGCGCCCAAAACATAGTCACACGGTATCGACTAAGCGAAGGCTTGTCGAGGCGACGACATATACACTACGTTTCCAAACGAGTTCCGGTCCAGATGTAAATTAGAACGTAATGGTCTTACTACATACCAGACAGGGTATTAATGAGGTGCGAATACTGCATAAAACTTTATTTCTGAGAGGAAGCGAAAGAGTTTCCCGTTTGAATAAACGGCGACTCGTCCCCCAGCAAGTCCCGTAACGAGACTGAAGTGCGTTCAAAATGTCATCTTCGCCTCTGGGCAAGTCTGGGACACGCTACCAAGAGATGCTGAACTGATAGTGGAGCATGGCACCTTGGGCACATTGGCTTTTGGTCGTCATTCAAGAGTATCTGCGGGTGCTGTATGATGCTGTATATGATGACGATGACCAATCACCAATACGGTGCTTGATCATCCTTAACTTATCAGCCAAGGACTCACGGCGATTCTGCATTTTTTTCAAAATGGTGCTTCTGGGAAGAAGTCCCTCGCTGGGAGGGGTTCACGACGTGTGCGTGTACCTTGAGCGGCACGTTTCGCTGCAGAATCAGCAGCCTCATTCCCTCTGATTCCCACCTGGCTTGGAATCCAACAAAATACCGCCTTTTTACCTACCATGTTCAGCATCGTGAGCTTAGCTAAGACGAGCTAAGACGGTTTGTACAAAAGGGTTCGATGGGTAAAAAAACTCCCCTAGCGCCAATAGGCTACTAAGCGAGTCACTGTACACGGCATGTAGTGCATCATGTCCGACCTCAATAAAACTCAGGGCTTTGTTGATAGCGACCAATTCAGATGTGTACACTGATGCATTCGCGGGACGAGAAAACGTTCCAATTACAGAATCAGCTACAAAGGCGCTACCAACATCAATTTCAGTTTTGGATCCATCAGTATAGGTCGGCGTATAGTTCCTGTATGTCGATATAAGTTCAAGTGCTCTTGGCTTGTGCTCTTCAGGGATGCCGTCACATTTCTTCAGAGAAGTGAGCGACAAATCGATATTTGAAGTGGTCAGACTCCAAGGACTTCCAAGGACAAGGACTCCAACAAAAATATTTCGCACGCATCACTCCACGCCACTTTATACCGCTGTTGGCGAAGAGGGCTTCGATCCTCACACATAGGTGTGGGAAGGTTCCCAGTCGCCCTCCTCTAAACAGGTCCAAGGTACGTCGAGAAAACACCGACCGATATGTGGGATGGTCGTGGAATTGGCGCAACTCGCAAGTATAGCACATACCAAGCAGCTCACGGCGCAGAGCCAGGCACGGTTCGTTGTCTTCTACCAGAATACTAGCTGCCGGGGACGTGCGAAAGGAACCTGTAGCAATGTGCAGCGAGGTGTGATGGATTGTGTCGAACGTTCGCTTTGCCGACGTACATGCACTGCCATAGACGAAACACGCATAATCGAGTTTAGAACTGACCAAATATCTATATAGGAGCATTAAAGTTCGCCTATCAGCACCTTACGACGTACGTGAGATAACCTTAAGAATGTTCAAAGTTCTAAGACAGTTGTCACGAAGCATCTTAAAATGTTCCCGGTAGGTCAAGCGACAGTCGAGAAGGAGACCGAGAAACCTGACCACCCGTTTTGTAGGGACTCTCGACTTATACGTTATTTCCAAATTTTGACGCCTCCAACGTCGCCAGAAATGCACGGCGACCGTTTTCCATGGAGAAGCAGAAACAGCTAGCATTTGCCCAGCGCTCGAAGCGGGAAACAGCAAGCTGTAGTCGTCTCTGTAACGCCGGCGCCGAAGCGCTCGACGCCCAGATCGCAAAGTCGTCTGCGAAGAGGTGCTACAGGTATGTGTTGGCAGTGAACAGATGTTAATAAAAAGAGCAAATAAAGGTACACTAAGACCACCGCCCTGCGGTACCTTAGTGTACCGTTCACTTGCTGGAACCAATCGGAAAGTTGGTTACCGATGCGTACGCGGAATCGGCGGTCTATTTTGGCTTAAGGGCGTCTGAACTGCTATTGGTTATTTAGCTGGGCTCGGCGGTCTCTTAAACAGTTGCGAAGATCGCTAAACAACCACAAAGGCCGCATTCATGGACTTTCGCAAGTATGCCGTGACGCCACGCCGTGTCGAAGGCACCCTTTTTTTCTTGGGAAATTACTTTTAATTTTTTTCTTTTTTATTTTTTTTTGTTTTTTATTTTCACGTTTTTTTTTTAAAAAGCTTTTTTACTTTTTTTATTTTTTTTTTTTTATTAAAAATTACCTTTTTAAATTTTTTTTTCCATTTTCTCCATTAATTTAAAAAAATTTTTAAAAAATATTAGTAATTTAAAGGAATTTTAATTGTTGGTATAGTAACCATTTCTTTATAACCTTATTTTCTTTCCCCCACACTTATATATATATATATATATATGTATATATATATATGTGTATGTGTATATGTGTGTGTGTGTGTGTGTGTGTGTGTGTGTGTGTGTGTGTGTGTGTGTGTGTGTGTGTGTGTGTGTGTGTGTGTGTGTGTGTGTGTGTGTGTGTGTGTGTGTGTGTGTGTGTGTGTGTGTGTGTGTGTGTGTGTGTGTGTGTGTGTGTGTGTGTGTGTGTGTGTGTGTGTGTGTGTGTGTGTGTGTGTGTGTGTGTGTGTGTGTGTGTGTGTGTGTGTGTGTGTGTGTGTGTGTGTGTGTGTGTGTGTGTGTGTGTGTGTGTGTGTGTGTGTGTGTGTGTGCACTTGTACTTCGTGCAAACCGAGGCCATTTTCTGTTTGCACACCTGACAACCGAGGACGTGATGTGTATAGCGAGGACGTTTTTGACGTCCTCGGTTTTCAAACTTCGTCTGAAGCATTGCCAGATGCTTACCAGTCTCCAGACCGATTTTTTCGCCATCCTCGGTTTTGACGATATATGTGACCGTGTGTGTCCAGCAGGTGTGTATGTGTGTACTACGTAGACAAAGTGTGAGCAAGCCGAAAGTTACAGTGCAGACGCGTCGCGCTCATGTTTGCAACTTGACACCACTCATGCTTGCAGCCTGCTGCAAGGCAGGACGGGCCGGTCGTCGGTAGGGTGCCGAGTTGGCTTCCGTCGACTCGGCTGGCGACGGGCGGCCGGCGGCCGGCACACGCGTTTGAGGAAACGAATTGGCGCTTCGGTTAGGCCGATTTTTTACCAGTATTGTGGGATAGGACAGGGCTGAGGCTTGGAGGTTAGGAGCTGCGACAGCTATTATGGATGTACTTTGCAATTGGTCGTTAGCGCAACAGAGGGTAGAAACGTCTCGTGCGCAACATAAAGATGTAAGCGAAGTACGTTTTGAAACATCTTTGGGCCTACATCTTAACCCGCGCCGTCTCAGAGGAGGAGGCGTGTTTGTTGCATCCCTTAAGGTTTTCCGCGGATAGTAAAAAAATAAAAACAGCGCACGGCAGCGCGCGAAAATTTGGCATACCTATTCCCACATCAAGTTGTTATTTTGCGTGGAAATTTTGAAGTCGGGTCATTCACGGGGCTGAACTAGTCAAGGTCAAGTCAGGTCACCTCCAAAAATGTTCAACCAATCGTCACACTTTAACGGGTAAAGATATTTGAATGCACTTTCAGCGTTTAATTTTCTTTATGGACGCAACGAAACGCACCAGAGGTATGGTTGAACTTTCGCTTTTTATGGCATATTTGCTTAGCATATTTGCCCATTTAGGCTAAAATCGAAAATTGTGGCTCAAATAAGCAATTTCCATGAGGCGACGTTTACCTGAAACAACTTCTCTCGGTACGTTTTATCTATTAGAAAAAGTATTTAAGAATTGAACCAACAATTGAGCAACATAAAAACAATTGGTATATTTGGGTGGGCGAACATTTTGCACAATGCCAATTTCGTCTTTCTATTCTGATTCCAATTAAGTTTTCTCAACGAAATTGAACTCCACAGAACATACATGACCTCAACCTTGACCACATAAACCCCCTCAGTAGGATGTTGGGGTGGTTATTAGCCGTACTCGTCGAGCGCTTTCCAATGAGACATCTTTCGGTTTCGTGCGACGTTTGGTTTGGAGATTGGAGGGGTATATAATGAATCTCTCCTGAGACGGGGTGTGAGGATCTGACCGGAATGACGGGGAGGGGAGACGTATTACTTCCGGATTTAATGTTTTATCGTTCAATCCGTCGCACTGACAACGAATGACTTCGTTCAGATTCATAAACATAGATTATCATCATCATTTTACGTTGTTGCAAGAAACCCACTCCAATATTCAAGATGATAAAGTTCTGGAAAAAATAATGGGAATGAGACATATCCCTCACATATGGTGAAAGGAAACATGATTCTGATATACTGCCATTCCTTCCATCTTTTCCTGAACATGTCAGCAATATGGACAATGTTCTTGTGGATGCCAAAGGAAGTTTATTAGTCGCTAAGTTCACCTTCAAATGTCCTAGAAGAAACCATTGGAGCTGTGCGCTTCAACCCAGCTTTACAATTTTGGTCAAGTCTTCTATTTTACCATCTTTCCCACATTGGCTGAATGGATTGCTTCCAAATGAATTAAATTGCATGCATATTCGTTCATCCTCTTCAGGCTGGCATCATCACAAGACCTGTTACTTAGACTGATCTGCTTTAGCAAACATTTTTGATCATATATGGGTGAGCCTAGGCCCGGTTAAGCGAGCACGAAGGAAAGTTGCCAATATGCCAATAAGCGTACGTAATTTTGTACTGAAGCAACATGTACAATAGCACATTGATGCAGTCCACTTCGTTTGCTTTGGCCATGATGGGGCAGGGGTGACGGTTGCATGCCACCGTTTCTTATTTTTGGGGGAGGGAAAGCATTACACAAAAGCATTCCGAACTTAGCGCAGTTTGGCTTCACGTGCATTAACCTCCGCCCGTGTGGGGGTTGCGAGGGGTTAGGCGGGTGTCAATGCATCCATTTTTTTCGCGACTACGGAGGAACGGCGTGGGTTTGGGCGCCGCTGCTTGATGGGACCATCTATTGCGGACTTGATCAAATGAAAAATGAAAATGCCTCATCATATAACTGCGCTATGACGCCATAGGCGGAAATATATCTGTTGTTGTTAAGGCAAGTGTGAATTATTGGCAATCAACGTCACTTATTGCCCACACATAAAAATGTTGGATACGGTGAGATGATAGGCATCTAAGCTCATGTGCGTACATCAACTTGTTTCCAAAGCGATTGAAAGTTGCTGACGTATCTGGACCTATGATAATCATTTTCAGCTTCTGAGCCACTCGGGGTTTAGGCCGAGATACATATACTGAGAGTTTCGGTTGGCTATTTGGTTATTGGAGTTTAGGGGCTCATCGACTGCATCGGTCATTCAGCGCCCATATCATCGTCAGTCAAATAGTAAAATGCTAGCAAAACTCAGTCAGAATTGAATATCACGAGGTTAAGTACGCATGATACCTTACCATGCTACGATTCTCATTTCGTCCGGTATAAAATCGAGTTAATGAATATATCACAGTGTAAATCAAAGAAAACTTGATTTCTGATAGGAAGCGGAAAAGCCCTCCCGGTTGAACAATTGATGACTTCCCTAAGTGAGAGAGAGAGAGAGAGAGAGAGAGAGAGAGAGAGGGTATATCCAAAATGACGCCTTCGCTCATGGTTAAGTCGGCTGCAGACAATCAGTACGTGACTGAGAGTTTGGGGGCATTCGGACTTCGGGTGCTTCGCACTGCATGAGTTCAGTATAGTAAACTCCGGCGTAAGCCTATAGCAACACTTATAATATCTAAATTTAGGTCTATGCATCCCATGAGAACGAAACAATCGGTTCTCTATTCCAAAATGATCAGAGCCAAGTAATTAGGTAGACCAAAAAGGCGCAGCTCAATGAAATAGTTTACGTACACTGATCTTTATTGACAACGTTTTATCTAGAATGATAGATGCAATCCCTAAATCACCAGGCATCTCCTATATCAGTGAAGGACGCCCCAGTGCCAGTCAGGCTGTCCTCATTTTCCCGCGAGAGCCTCCTCTGTCAGATGGCTTCCTACGCCGATCACGGGGCCTCCTATGTCCGTCAGAGGCCTTCTGTATTGGTCATGGTAGTCCTTGTGTCTGTGAGGAGCCTTCTGTGTCAGTTACCTCTTGTATCGGAGAGAGTCGTTCCGTGTCGGTTTAAGAGTCTCCCGTGTACCTCAACAACACAATTTTTATGGATATTAGTGTGAATTTCTAAAAACTGAGTGAAAGTATTCATTGTCAGGGCCATTTTTGGTCACCTCCTCTTTAATTTTGATAAAGTGGAAGGCGCAGGCACATATGTTCATTCAGTTCCATCAACTTTAACCTCATAATTTACATTGACTGATGTGGCAGGACGCATCATGAGGTGTGGAGATGCTGTAGCGGACAAGGAACTTCAGATTTCTTGCGGCGTGGTCACTATTGAGCACACCACGGCATTTGCTAACGTAGGCGAAAGAACGCGAACAACTAACAAGTATACTTCTGAAGCGTAACGCAGTGGTGACGACTTCTTTACCATTCCTTGGGCCGACATGATGGATGTGTCTGGCACTTTCAAATGTATGAATCATGATTCCTTGTCAGATGCTGAGGTCACACACCTCGGAATGGACCTGTCCAGGCGAGTGCATGTCAGTACTGTCGTCAGGGATGCATGCATCGGAGGAAGGGGGACACGGCGGGAGTACCCCTGACACTGCCAAAATATTGTATACACTTCTCATACATAATAGCCATGGCTTGGATGAATTCATAAGCACTGCTCCTCGTGTCTGTCAGCAAACCAGCCTTAAGATGCTGATTCGCCTGTCAAATGCAACGTGGCATTCAGCGGCTAATTAGACGGCCGATTCGGTTAATTCAGTTCTTTATAAATGGAGCTGAACACAACAGGGCATAGACCACCGCTTTGGGCTGTGTTCGTTGCTACCCGCATCCAGTATCCGTCGCCAACACGCAATGGCACGGGGAGATTTTAAGTTCTTTGGTGAGAGACATCCGTTGCATCTAGTGCTATGGTCCATCGGAGTAGTCGCCGAATAAAGTGAAGGGCTAGGTTTCACATCAGTAGACTGACATAAAAGGAGACGGAAAGTTTACTGATGGAGTTTGCGTTACATTTGCATTACATTGCATTGCATTGCATTTTGTCACCTTATCCAGAAATTTTACAGATGTGGTTTACTTCTCTTCAAATATTTACAAACGGAGAATGTTAGCGAAGCGAAAGAAAAGCTAGCGTGGTGCATGTGACCAGCTGTCGCGATTAATACCCATTTGTATACTTCGGGTAACAAATGAATATCTTACATTGGCTTGGACCTCTCAGTGAAGGGATTAATTAGACCCTCTAAGGTTTTCTGAAATAACTCATAATCGGTCTAAAGAATCACTTCGGTAATTCATCATATAACCTGACAATTGATGAGCGTGCATGTCAAATGTTGACGTGCAGTCCACTAACTTAACGAAGTTGGGGAACGCCAAAATCAGGTGACGCAGGGTTAAAATATTGGTTTTTCATTAGGTGTGAGATGTCGAAATGAGCATAGCAGGATGTCGAAATTTGACATGTAATTAGTGTAATTTCAAATGTTTTGATGTCTTTCAGACTAAAATTTGAGTTCATGGTGTAAGTGATTATGACTGGACCATTATCATTTGTTTTGAGATTCATAATTTAAGAAAAGATGTATTCAGGATAAGGAGAATAATAACTATGATGAACTGGTTGGTTGGTTATTTGGGCTTATGGGCACATCGACTGCTTCGGTCATACAGCGCCCATATGATGAACTTGTAGTGTATCCCATATCACATAGGTCATCCCTTTACCCGATATCCGTATTGCAAAATGTTCGTGTAACACCATTCCATATTGAGGGCAAGCACATGCATTTATAAACGAGATACTGTTACAAAGGAGACATAAATACTTCATATCAATGAGCAGGATGCTGATACTTCTTGGAGAAGGATTTCGATTGAGTGTTCCGAAAGTGGTATATTCAGAAAGTGGAATAATTTATCACTGAGCAACTTTGATACGCCTGCATATTGTATTCAATGCAGGGCTTCATTACTTGCTGAATAAGGACTTCAGGAGTGCTGGATGATACCCGGTTTCAGGATACTGGGTAGACTATCTGAAACAGAAGAGGCTCTATGATACGGTTTCAGGAGATTTCCTGATCACAGGTCATTGGTGCACCCCAACTATGGCATATTTTAATTGTTGAAGGGCATCAGGATGTCTTCAGTTGAGTTCATGTTGGCTTCATAATCAGCAGCTAGTAAGCAAGGATGTCACAAAAGCCATAGACAGGGAGGTCGATTGAACTTTCATTAGGTGGTATTTTCCACCAATTTTCTTGAAAAATTTCACACTGAGGTGACGTCATCTAGTGCAGTTTTTAAATGTGCATTAAATATATCTCACAAACCGTTTCAGATAAAGCCAAAAGTTAACCTGTACTGAAGAGAGAAATTACTAAGGTAAAGCTAAGAAACAAATAAGTAGCCCATGTGATGTCATCGGGTCAAACGGTAATTTACCTTTGGTATTTTGTACGCAATGTTGTCGCTAATTATTATTTTAAACCTGAATATGGGTACTGAGGGATTATATCCCTCAATGGTGTTCTAGGTTACAGGTCACTCCCCGATTAAGTCGCTGATGGATGACCCGATAAGAGTCGAGAATAGAGTTGTTCACTTTTTCTTCCAAACACTGGCATGAGACGTAGCACGAGCACAGCAGGTTCTGGCACCGCACGACACATGGCACAGCAAGCTGGATGATGGCACATAAGAAAGCATGGGGATAAAAAAGGGACCATCTAAACAACGAGGGAAATCTTGATTGATGACGAAAGTAAGCAATACCAGAGATGCAAAACATTTCACACACGGACAGCATATCAGTCTCTACGTTTCAAAGTTATTCCACACATCATTGGTTAAGCCCTTTTTCCTGGTAATCTTGGACAATTCAGTTCAACATCAAGACAATTTTAGATATATACTTTAATTTTATTACTAGGAGTACCGACACTGGCACGGCAGTGGCACGTACAATTATGGCATTGTACAGCAAAAGGCTCATGTTCCCAGGATTATGGGTTGCCGTGTCTTGCCACTGCGCCAGAAAGTGGAAACTCTAGTCGAGAGTACGAGCATCGCAAAAATAAGACCCCCTCCCCGCGAGTTACACTAAGCGGCCACATGCTAACCAGTGACGTTTGTTCCGCGGTCATAAAAAATGGGTGGCAATGTGATACGCTCCTGAACGTGAAAGGGTTAAAGTTAGGCGAACAAAAAGTGTGGTAAGAGCTGAACAATTCCACATGATGCTTCACCATCATCCCACATCCACAAAGGAGGCATTAATCCGCCGCCTTTCCGTATTCTAGCGAGTGAAAATGAAGTGTGTTAAGTCAATAAGTAGTTATATATATATATATATATATATATATATATATATATATATATATAAATATTGTTTCAGTAAAATGTTATGCACACCTGTGGCAAGGTAGCTTCATGTCTGACTAAACACGGCCAGAAATTACCCGTTAATTGCATGATAGAAAATATTCGTCTAAGTACGTCGGGATAATACCACGCGCTTTAATAATGTCAGCTTCCAGACGAAAAACGGATATGTATGTAGGTTGTTTTCAGTGAATAGTATGTATATGTATGCAGTGAATAAATGACCACATCTGAAGAACGGGATCCGATCAGGAATCTTTTAAGTAGTCATGTTGGTGTATGCATGGCTTCGGCTATCATGCACTGATTTCGGTTTACACTCAGATCTGAACATGTCCCATCAAAATACACCAGGAACAGAGCTCCTTCCGCTTCTGGATTTTGGAAGGAATTTTCCCTTTTCTTCTGGCCAGACCTGGCCAACATGATCGTAGATTACACAAATGAAGCAAAAGGAAGCGCGGTGTTTTCATATCGCACAGCTGTGGAGTGATAACATGAATAAGAAAGAGGATGATCCGCAGAGTATTAACCCGTCCGTCTCGAGGAGGAGTCTTCAACCGCACCCCTCTCAGGTTTCTCCCGGATAGTGAACGAACGGCGGGCGGCAGCGCACCCAAATTTGTGATGCCTTTTCCCACGTCAATTTGGCATGCGGTTTCAAAATTTTGAAGTCAGGTCGTCCAGGGTCAACGAGTTAGTCGACGTCAAGTGAGGTCACCTCCAAAAAAGTTCAACCAGTCGTCACGCTTTAACGGATACAGGTATTTTAATGAAACTTTCAGAGTTTGCTTATCTCTAGGGATGCAACAAAACGTATCTGGATTTTGTTTTTGTTTTTTGACTACATATACATTTTGCATATTTGCCAATTGCAGTTCAAATAGAAGATTCTGGCTAAAGTAAGCATTTTGATTAGGGCAAGTTGACTTTCAACAACGTTTCTCGGTCTGCTCTATCCATTGAAAAAGGAAAAGTAAAGAAAACTTGAAAACTGAAACTTCTGCCATTGCATAAAAATATAATTTTCATTTTTGGGGGCCAGGAAAAATGTATTGCCGTGGTCGATTTCGCTGTCTTTTTCTCATTCTAAATAAATTTTGTGCTTTCATGTATCCCCAAAATGAACTCCCCAGAGCCAAAAACATAATGTAAGTTGTGAATAGTCATGAAAATCTAGCCCCCCTGGTGACGTCACCTTTGGGGGAAATTCTTTTCAGGGGTGGATCTGGACCCTACTCGTCGAGCGCTTTCCGATGACACCTCTTTCGTTTTCGTGCAACGTTACTATCCGCCCCGCCCCCCGAGACGTGGTGTGAGGATCTGACCGGAGGGACGGCGTGGGTTAAGAATATATAGAGTTGCGTACTAAATAGTTTCTATAATAGTGGCTAAGGCCTTGTCAAATATATTTCGGAGTGTCATGGGAAGTACGTGAATAATGGTCTTTCAAATTAAACGGGCTCAGTTTGAGGAACATTTTTTTGGTTCTAACTTGCGAAATCTACCGGATGTTATTAAATACTGCGAACATCATGACTTGGAGAAACAGAAGAAGCCAGGATTGACGCAACCAGCTAAGCCTTTTCGATTTTTTCTATAACACTACACAATGTATTCCAGCTGTGGATGCGTTGATTGCTATCTTGAACGTTTGGAGCTGGTTTTCCAACAAAAATGAAATATTTGGGAGAAAATGTATTATCCCATATCAGTTTGTGTAAGACATAATGATATAGGGGGTACTCCCGCCAAGGAAATAAAATCACTCATGCATTGAGCGAAGGTCCCATTACCCATTTAATACCATACTATTTTCCTAGAGGCTCATTTGATACCAAAATGACGACGATTATACCCAAATTACAAGTAAGTGAGGACATGTGGCATATTTAGCAGCATGGTGCACATAAGAGGTCATGCAATTCGTAGATTTTACGAGTTAACTTTTCGAGGAAGCGTAGAAAACCACTGTTTATCTTTTACATATGCTTGTAGTGGAATACTGGCATTGCGTTCATGTAGTACTCTCTCCGGACCAGGGTGAGGCTCTCGAGAGTCCCGCCCCACCTCCTCAAGTTTTCCCGGGATAGCTGCCGAATGAGGTGACACATTGACACGAAACTGTAGTACGTTCATGTATATCTGATTTTGCGTATCTTGAAACAAATTTGAGGGCAAGATCATCGGCCCTTGACTCCAAACGGGACAAGCACAGAAATGTTCCCAAACATTTAAAGAGCCACCATTCGGAGCAATTACCGCATATCAACGCCAAGCTCAGACCATGCTGTTCTTTCATCAAGGCGTACAACTCTTTGTCATTAGGGGCGCTTGGAATCGTTTGAAGGGGCGCCATTTCCTCGGATGGGAGCCACTGTTTGGGGGACGTGGTGCATTGCAGTCTATCGTGGGTGTTTTTCCCCGGTCAGAGAGTCGTCACACTTCTTTGGATTTGGGGGGGGGGGAGGGGAGGGCACATGCCCAATTGTCTCTCCCTCTATTTAGAACCTCTGGTGCTGAGTAGCCCCATGAAAGTGGGCAGCGTCATCCCGATCGCTCCAATAGCCTGAGCACAGGACGATTTGGCAGTGGGCATGTTGGCGCTAAACCTCTGCTTGGTCTTAATTTTAGACACCATGATTTTGCTGACAAACACGCTGGGCTTGGTAATCTGACTTTTCGAGAGTCACAAACATTGCTAAATATGGTGTGTTCTTATAGCAGCACACCAAACTATGGAGGATGCAATATTATCCATAGAAGCCTGTTCAAACCAGACGTTTACCTTTTCTGTGCGTTTCGCGTGCGCCTGAACGAAACAAAAATTAGTCAGTTGAATTTCCTTTGCTTAAACGCGAAATTCCTGAAGGTGGTGCCTTTGTTTAAAGACTTCGCGTGGCAATTATACACCTACTATGAAACGCATACAAACATCAGCAGAACCCTCTGATTCAATTTGGAATTATCTGAAGAACCCACGTAGAATGCGCCGAAACCGGCATGTCTAAAGAAAATACCAATATTTACGTGCGCAATAAGGTGTCACAATAAGCCGGAAAACCAAACGAAACTTACAACAACCGAGACAAACAACCGGAAAATTAAATCCCTCGGGTTACTTTTTGCTTTGATCATCATTAGCAAGACAAATTTTCGCACATAATTATTGTCGATCCGACACACTATAGACGTCGTCACAAATTTCGCTTCCTGTCACTCCACCTTACGAGGCTTATATCCAAGGATCCTGGCTCGTTGCAACTTTTTTTAATAAGATAGCTAAAGAAATTACCTCCACAGATCATATACATTCACGTTTCATCCTTTTTTGTATGCCTATACAAGTGGCACGAATTACGATTGCTAAGTTATCCACTTGTTCTTGCACCTTGCGCGATATCGCGAGCAATTTCAGAAAGCATGCCCAAAAGTCGGCACATGCAGTGGGGTTGTGCTGGGGCTCATCCAGTTGCCGACATCCATTGTGCGCAACAGGAAGCATGTCATGGGGACAGCTGTCCGCCTTTACCCATGACCGTTATGCACACGTATTGTCATGCATAGTGTACGTTGTCACTACCTAGAACGAGGATCTGAAACCAAGCAGATGACGTAACAATTTAAGCCATGGAACGTTCACAGGTTCGCTAAAAACCGACGAAACTTCGATACACATAATGTGTTAAAGTCGATTCCTCAGCACTCTTGTATAAAACCTGCTACGGGACCACGAACATTTTTATTTAGAACCCGTAGGCTACGGTAGCAAATAGACTACCTTTGTCGCACTTCTACATTTTGTTGGATCGACGTGCAATTTTGTATGCATACTTACGTTATCAAGGGCAATTGAAGGAAGATGCATCCAGAAGGATTTTTGTTTGGCTGTTAGGGGCACACCCTTGTGCACAAAGGTCGGGACCTAAAGTTGTGCAATGCTCAGTTATTGCTACTGCCGTCAAGTATTCATCATTTGTAATTATTTCTGTAGATTTTCATGTCGTTAATTCCCAAGTTCAATGTGAAGTGCAATAAATCCGAGAAAAAATGAGGCCATATGCTAACACTGAGTTCCTACATCCTTGGTGTAGTCTCAGTCCGACCACATTTACCTCCGCCCCACCAACACTTTGTTCTCTACGTGGGGCCATGTGAGGAGGGTTTTATCAACCAAATTGGGAATCACACTGCATCCATGTGTTGGGCCACACTAAAAAAATTTTTCTTCTAACTACTCCATCCATTATTTTGGTTGTAGGTTGCAATGAAAATGGGGCGGTTTGGCCCGTCAATTGGTTAGCTGTATCTTCCAGTGAACTGGACCCACCCAAATGTTGGCGTCAGGTTTCCATTGTCAGGTTTTTGTCAAATACCGCATTTTCCCGAAATTGATCAGACCCCATCAAGTAATGGCAGATGGAGCATGGATCCCAAATGCCCCAGAAGTGGCGGCGTCCACGATCAAAGCTAACAATGATGATACAGTTGCACGACTAAATTATAAAACGTCAAGTTCGTTACGAATTCAAATCAAATCCGAATCGAGCAAAGTATATTTTCTACGCTCCTAACAAAAAACCGTATGACATTGACAACTTTTAGCTTAACCTTCACTGGACTGATAGCCCTTGCGGTTCGCAGAATTCCCAGAACGGAAACCTGGCTACGCCATTGTGAATGAAGTTCTCTCGGAAAATGACACAAGCAAGTACAGACTTAAGGGCTGAGAAGAGAAGCATGTGGGTGGATGGGTCCTTCGGTATTTTCAGACTATTTTCAATTAGAAAATGCAGGTATGATCTTAGCATAATATTAACGATATCGTAGGCCTTAGCTCTTCTACCTTGGCATAAATATTGTGGCAGCTGCGGGGATATCACCCCACAAATTCCACAATAGGAGACTAGAAACTTGACAATTTTCGCCCAAACGCGAACTGAACACAATGACTATTCAGTAGGATACTGTGCCTCGCAATCATTTGTCTCCCCACAACTTTTTGTCTCAAACACAGCATGTTTTTCGATGATAGTGGTCCTACGCTAAGGAAGCCTCCATCAGTGGCACTAGGTTAACCCGTCCTGTCTCGGGGTGGGGGGTCTTCAACGGCCTCCACCTCAGGTTTTTCGCGGAAAGTGAACGAACGGCGCGTGGCAGCGCGCCAAAATTCTGTGTACCTTTTTCCACATCAATTTGGCATGTTATGTCAAAATTTGTAAGTCAGGTCATATAGGGTCAACGAGTTAGTCAAGGTCAAGTGAGGTCACCTAAAAAAAGTTCAATCAGTCGTCACGCATTAACGGATACAGATATTTTGTTCAAACTTTCAGCATTTTCCTATTTTTATGGGTGCAACAAAAGCACGAGAGGAATTTCTCATTTTCCGTTTTCGACTACACATAAATTTTCCATATTTGCCTCTTGCACTTCAAATATAATATTCTGGCTAAAGTAAGCATTCTTTATCAAAGTAAGTTGACTTCCAACAACAATTCTCGGTCTGCTCTATCCGCTATAAAAGAAAAATTAAAGAAAACTTTAAAACTCAAAATTTTGAAATTACAAAAAATTGGGGGGTAAAAATTGTTGTGGCGCTGGAAAATTTCGCTGTCCTTTTCTGATTCCAAATAATTATTTTTTTCGAATATCCACAGAGCCAAGAACATGTAAGCCGTGAAAAGTCGTGAAAATCTATCCCCCCTAGTTACGTCATTTTTAGGGGGAAATTGTTTTGTGGGATGGATTCGGACCCTACTCGTCGAGCGCTTTCCGATGACACCTCTTTAGTTTTCTTGTGACGCCTAGCTTGGATTTTAGAGGGGTTGCTATCTCCCCGAGACGGGGTGTGAGGATCTGACCGTAAAGATGGCGCGGGTTAATTAGACCTCACACATGCGATTATCACCGACTCCCAAAACCGCACAGACGCATCAATTATCACATACCACATACACACTGCTCTCGGATGTCAGAGGGAGTTCTCGTTACAGACCGCCAGGCGATAGTCCTCGGTATTGACGATAAACATGCATGGTGAACATGAGACGATACACACAATGTCCTCGGTTTTGCCGATGTCCTCGGTATTCCAAATCACATTGGAAGCCGACGATTGGAAGTTTTCTCCCAAATCTACCCTCTATCTTACCCGGCAGATCTTGCTCTATGACAGATAAAAAATTGATGCTTCTCTAGTGAAAACTAAGGGGTGTCCTCGTTAGTGACGGCCAGGCCATAGTCCTCGGTAGTCACGGCAAACACGTATGTGTGTGTGTGTGTGTGTGTGTGTGTGTGTGTGTGTGTGTGTGTGGGGGGGGTGGCGGGGGGGCGGGGGGGGGCGGGGGGGGGGGGGGGGGGGGGGGGGGGGGTAAGCCGGGGGGGGGGGGGGGGGGGGGGGGGGGGGGGGGGGGGCAGCGGGGGGGGGGGGGGGGGGGGGGGGGGGGGGGCCGGGGGGGCAGGCCGGGGGGGGGTCGGGGGGGGGGGGGGCCGGGGGGGGGGGGGCCGGGGGGGGGGGGGGGGGGGGGGGGGGGGGGGGGGGGGGGGGGGGGGGGGGGGAGTCGGGGGGGGGGGGGAAGCCGGGGGGGAAGCCGGGGGGGGGGCAGGCCGGGGGGGGGGGGGGCCGGCGGGGGAGATCGGGGGGGGGGGGGGGGCGGGGGGGGGGGGGGGGGGGACAGCCGGCCGGCAGTCAAAGGCACAGCAGCGCGCGCGGGCGCCAGTCACGAGGGAACAACCGCCGGGAACACCCAAAGCGGGCCGCGCCGGCCAAAGCGGCCCGCGCCGGCCAAAACGCCGCCGCCAGAGCTCCACATGAAACTGGGAACTGAAGCACAGGAGGAGCGCTGATGCGCAGGCACATGGAGACACAAACCACGTTGGAACGTCGTTCTGAATAAGAGATCGTGGACGGTCGTTAGTCATCATCTGGCCTACTGTCGAAAAGATCAGGACGTCATTGTATATACGTATTGTGTGTTTCTTCGCCACACCAATGGAATTTGTGCCGCACCATTGCTGTCTGATACCATGCTGATGGGTTTTGTGAGCACTTTACGCACAATCTCAATTTATTTTAAACTCAAGGTAAGCGGATGAAGGTAAATAACGTATCTATACTGTTTTCTGCACCAAAAGTTGGCATGCATAACGTCAGGATGAGAGCAACATAACAAGGTGAAAACATGCTAGACATGTGGGCAAATGCTTGCAGATATGCTAGGTCAGGATACCGAAGCTATATATTTTGATGGAAAATGCTAAATCTAGGTTCACACGTGTCCAAACTATTCCCGGTAGGAGTGTAGATTCTCTACGGGTAGTGAGGCCAGACTGCCTGAAACGTTTTGAACACATTACTTTTCATTTGAAGAAGAACACATAAAAACATAAAAAAATATGTTCATAGCATGCACCACATGGAGAGTAATGCGCAGATGCGTGCCCTCAGAATTATGGCGCAACCCCTGAAAGAAAGAAAAATCATGCATGCTAGCAGACTTGTGCTCGACTCGAATTGAATCGAGAATTGACTCATGAATGGATCGTTTTTAGATGAGTTGAATCGATTCTTTTCCCCAAAATACATCTTGAGTCGTGAGTTCAATCACATCTTTCTAACAATTGAATGGAATCATGAGTCACCCATTCGAATATCATGTGGGACAGTGCACACTGAATCATAAGGCTCACGAGTCTAACACCACTGAGTCAGATCTGAATCGGTTCAAATTTCTGTCACGTCTGTTTGAGTCGCGAGTCGAATCAGATCTCAAGATCTATGAGTCACATGTAAGTCGACCGAAAAAAATTTGAGTCCAGCACAAGTTTGCATGCTAGGCATTCAATACATTATGCCTTCGTACAAACTACAAATAAATGGAAGTGACTATGTGGAACATAGTGAAATGTATGAACGTAAATAATACAATATAACAATAAATGCAAGTGACAAGTGACAAGTTGTATTGAAGGACTGGTAAGTCTCCATGCCCGCATCAATCTCATGGGGTAATGGGGCACACGGGGTGAAGTTTAAAAAAAAACTTTGATTGGACCTGGCTCCCACCACCTTTGCCTTGGCTCCACCAAGATTTCGCTCTTTCACATTGGAGCAATAAATGAGATGTGTCACACGAACGAAATTGGCAGCACTCATTGCCTTCATGCACTGAGCCTCACCAATAATTTTCAACCTTCTCCACCTGTGGTAGAGCACATACCCCAAACCTGAAAGCTCACGACGTTTTACCACTCAACTTTTAAAGCAAACATAACATGGCATTACAATGTCATGTATCCGGTCTGCAAGATGCAGCAGATACAGAGTGGGCATTTTCAAAAATAATCTTCGTCCATAAGATAAGATATGAAATGCATACTAGGCATTAATTACATAGTTACCTACTTTCCTAACTTACCTCCCTATAGGATATGCATAAATTGAAGTATTTTACCCATATGGGAATAATAATAATGCTATACATTTACTCAAGTATTGCAGACCAAACAGCACGTTTGAATAAACTATTGCTATTCACTTTGTAATGAAGTACCGGATATTTACATACGGTACTACAGAGTAGGAGGCCTGAGCAATAAAATTGTACGTATTGTTCTGTTTTTGAAATACATCTCACATTTAACTGGGGTAAAACGGGAGGGTTTTCGAAGAGAAGTTGAAGTCTTTGTTCATTTTTGTTGATATAAGGAAAACTTAAAAGGGAAGCGAAAATACCAAATGTAATGCAGTGTTGCGAGGCGGATTAGACCCGTAACATGGGGAACACCAAAGTATATTTGTTCTTGTTCAGCTTAACCGCGTTGTCATCAAGGAATGTTTGCTTCTTCTGCTTAGGGCGTTGTAGATGTCCTCAAAACATCTGCCAAAAATGTGGGTCTGCGACATCTGATGAATCGATTTTGTGTTGAATTGACGGCGTTTAACTTTGTTTTGAAATGACTACGCACATCGACCTTAGAAAAAGTCACAATTTGGTGGCTTTGACGCAAACAGGATGGGAGTGGAAAGGAAAGAAAACACTGGGAGGGTGGGGAGGCAGAATCTGCACTCCGCACATAACATAGCACAAGCTATTCTTATCAATAGTACATATCCTAGCGCCTTTAAGTCAACATCTTCTCAACCTTTTTCTCTTCAAATGTTCGTGCACATGTGTAACATCCCAAGTCAGAGCCCTTAGATGTGCGTGTAATAATCAAGCATTTCTGATTATTGTTTGCTCAAAACTGGAGTATTGGTGTGAAGGCTTGCAAAGACAAAGGCAGCATAGGGAACCAGGCACAAACTGCAAGAACCGTGCTTTTAGCATGTTCCCACTCCTTTTAATATCTTAGCACAACTGATTCCTTTTAATGGCCTACATCGCATATTTGCTAAATAAGTCAAGATTAAAAAATCGGTGCCCGAGGAAGCAAAATGTGCGCTTAAGTACCGAGTCGTCGCCTAGTGATCTTACCACTTTTACGGACCATTCATGCAATCCCCGCTTTATCATGACTTAACTAGCCGATGTTATCGGACCACTCCAGACTGTATCAGAAGGACCTCGCGGTATCCACAACACCATGCGGAAGAATTAGCTTCCCTGCGCTCTTGTTTCCCACCCTGCTTTTCACCTCATTATGACTCAGATTGCCATCTTTTTCCTCTTCTCCTCCGCGTGAGAAAATCACGTACCTCGAAAGTTTGTTCACAATAGCGAAGTTTCACAAGGGAGCGTACTTAGCAGCACGCGACCTACAACGACATGGACAGCGGGTTATCACTAAGTATTGTAAAATCGCATTTTGTTGACGATCTTGCTACTTCATCATGTGCAGAGTGGTATCGATGGGCGAGGAAAAATACTCCCATGAGCAATTTCAAAACGCACAAACCGCCAGGTTCGCTACGCCGAGAATTGCGAAATTTACGCCATTGTTGGAATTAAGCAACGCCGTGAGGTAGAAGCACGGAGTTTGTTTCCGATAAGAGTTGGCCATTGTCCAAGCTATCAAATGATCTTGACTCCTATCCTGTGTACCCCTAGATTAGCACTCGCACGTCCGGTGGTCCGCGCCAACTTCGCATGTCCGGGGGGCAGATGTCTGCTCCCTAAGAACTCTAGAACTATGCTAGCTAGCGACAAACGGAAAACGGCGTTGGATAGCTGGTGACGAGCTCTATCGAAAGTGTTTCGTTCATTTCTTCGCTCAGGTCAACATTCAGGTCACTGGATCACCATAGGTCAAATTCGACCAGGTCAGGTAGGACTCAGATATTGACACATCTCGGGACCTGTAATAGATAGAAACAAACAGCGAACGCTATTAGACAGTCCTTGAAATGCGCTATCGATAATAGGCGGTGTAATTTAAGGTCAGGTCAACCGGAACTCAGGTCAAGGCCACTAAATAATGACCTCAGGTCAAGGTCATGAATTCGCCTAGGGAGGTCATGTAATGTATCAATCGACACGTCTTAGCGATACAAGTACAATGACGGTAATTGCAGCCTTCTAGCTCAATGCAGTGTGATATAACGCGCAGATATGTGTAGTGATCTCAGGTGACCTCAGAGACCTTGGTGAGGTCACTGAACAAAAATGTCAGCAATAACATTGAGCATAGCTTCCATCTACATGCCACAACCGTTGTGAGATAATATGTGAGATAATAAGCAAATGTGTAACCAGGAAACATTTGTATATTTTACCATAGCCCTATAATGGGAAGCCATGACCGGGACCTGACCTAAGGTCAATGCTACGAAAAAACCCGATATACATATTATGGTCCCTGATGAGACCATGACATGTTATAAGTTTGAAATCAACCGCCTAATTATTGTGTAAGTTATGCCACCTAGAACTCCGAGTGTAGTTGGGTCACTTCGCCAGACCTGAGAAGACCCAGGATGAAAAATGTATGAGAACATGCGGAAAAGACCAATGAACAGCTATGCGAGGTTTGGCCTTGCTAACTCGATTAGTTTGGCGGCAAATGAGGAAAAACCGGAGGAGGAAGATATCTGCCCCCCCCCCCCCCCCGACGTGCGCGGGTTAACATGAGAGCCAAGTTTTTATAATTGCTTATATGCACTCTCCTCTGCTATCTGCTATTCTGATTCCGTGCTTCTGTGCCTCGTACCACCTGTGTTCCGTGCTACCTGTGCTCCATGATACCTGCGCTCCATGCTACCTGTGCTTCAGGAGTGCTGTTTTGTATCCATTTCGAGGGGCATCCCCCAATGTTAAATTTTACCCCTCCAATAGTTAATTTTTCCCAATATCAAATGCAGATGGACATGAAGCAAAAAGCATAAAATTGTTGACTGCGATTGGAGCGGGAGCGCCGATGGTCCCACCGATGATTCCCCTGATGGTCCCACCGATGGTCCCACCGATGGTCCTACCGATGGCCCCGCCTACAGTCCCGCCGATGGTCCTGTCGATGGCCTGGCCAATCGTCCCGTCGATGGCCTCGCCGATGGCCCTGGAACTGGTGACGTTGGTCCGTTCACTCTGGTGACCTGTCACGCAGGCCGGTTTCCAGGCGACTGACCGCCACCGTCAACGTCCCCACTATACCTTGTAGCGTGGGCAGCGTACTGGCGTCCAGAGCCACTGCGCCAGCTGGCACCGTCTGCGCTGCTGAGTATCCTGCCGCCATTGCTGGCATCTGGCCGGAACCCGAGGCTTCGAGGGAGGATTATTAAGAATAGATGCATTGCATTATTTATTTTCTTCATCGGGTTATTTTGCAACATTCATCACACCATTATATTTTCATGACAAGTCACTGGAATGTGAAGGTCAGAAAGGGCCTGATTTGATTTCGATTGTCAGATATAGCCATACATGGCACGCGATCATCCACAGACGTTTCCCAGACGTTTACCTCCCGTGTTTACCCTGGCTGTTCAGACAATGAGCGAGCGTTCCGAACGAACGCAGTGATACATGTGCTAAAACCCACTTGGTGTCAAACAGCTATATCTTATACGTACATTAATCTTGTAGCACTTTGCCCTGTCACCAATAATTATCATAAAGTGACACCTATGCTGTGCTTGGTGGTGCTCCAGTCTGTTCCATTCATGGCTTTGCTCCAGCCAAGCAATGGCGATCAGGAGCCTCGATTTGTATCCTTTTGTGGAGGCCATGGCCCCACCAATGTTGATTTTGGGCCCCCAATAAGCCATGCTGTTTTTATGTTCATAAGAAAGCAAAAGGAAAAAAGAATAAAAGGAAGAAAACATCATGCTGTATAGAAAACTTAGTTGATGTTAACCAGAGTACTCTGTACTCTAAAGAAACATATTAGGTTTAGATAGTGGCACTCTCCACCTTTTTCTGCAAAATTGAAAATTGTGCAAAAAACAACAACAAAATAACTGGATTTCCCCCCACTGTGGAAGTACAACTTGCATCATAAAATGCTGAGATTGGCAGATGCTGATGGATTCAGGGGTGTCAATTTGTATCCTTCTGCAGGGGCCATGGCCCCACCAATGTTGATCTTGGCCCCCTCAATGTTGATTTGGGTCCCCCAATAACCACTGCTATATTTATGCTGATAAGAAAGCTAAAGAAAAATTAAAAGCACCATGCTACTTAGCATCCCTATGAAAAATTTCATTAGAAACCATTAGGAACCATTAGGATTTTCCTGATGGTTTCAATGGTCCCTAATGGTTTGACTGTTTCCTAATGGAATTTACCTGATGGTGTAGTGATCCCAATGGTCCTAATGGTATTCTGACCTGACCGATCGGAGTTTCCATTCGGAATCTGGTGGTTGTGTCGCTTTCCTAGTGGAAAAATATTCTGGATGGTTTTGATGGCAGTCTTTAGACATACATAGATTGCCGTGAAATTTGTTTCATGCTTCCTCGGAAAATCTCACAGAACCTACATTCTAGCGTACCTTGGGGATAGAGACACGGGGGCCATGGCCCTCCCCCTCCAAGCGACATGAAGGGGACCAAAATATCTCCCCACAACAAAATGTTAAACTTTAAGAAGTTTTGCTTAGGGGATTATGATGACAAAATACACAACAATGTGATGAACTTAGTCGGGATCGGCGAATTCGCTTCTCAGAATGAATGCATCCAAAGTTCACCTGTCGAACTATAACCCGTGCCGTCTCGCGGTGGGGGGGGGGGGTGGTCTTGAAACCCCTCAGGTTTTTCGCGGATAGTGGAAGAATTCATTATCGCGGCAACGCGCCGAAATTTGGCATACCTTTTCCCACATCAATTGGGCATGTTGTGTCAAACTTTTGAAGTCAGGTCATCTAGGGTCAACGAGTTAGTCTAGGTCAGGTGAGGTAACCTAAAAAACGTTCAACCAATCGTCAAACTTTAACTGATACAGATATTTTAATGAAACTTTCTGCGTCTGCTTATTTTTGGACTTAGGGAACCATGAAGACTACTAGGTACCATTATGACCATTAGGTACCATCAGAACTATTAGGACCACTAGGTACCATTAGGACCACTAGGCACCATTAGGACCACTGGGCACCATTAGGACCACTAGGTACCATCAGGACCATTAGGTACTATCAGGACCATTAGGTACCATCAGGACCACTAGGCACCATCAGGACCATTAGGTACCATCAGGACCATTAGGTACCATCAGGATCATTAGGAATACAATCAAATAATTAATTTACTTTAAATGGAGGTTTGAAATAATTCGAAGAATTTAATTTAATTGAAATAATTTAAATACATTATAGTTATGCTAGGATATTTCGTTATCAGGCGAAAAGTGGTTTTACGGAACCGCCTATCTACACATATCCATCTCTATTGCGCATATATTTATTCATCACTAGCATGCCAATTTCCTCTAGTGGCGGTTTGCGCGGTTGCTGTTGGAGGTTCACTAGTCTGGAGTTGTTTGGATTTATTTGAAGCACCGATCACGGTTATTTGCCATTTATGCATACATATCGGACCTAAAAGATAATTTGAGAAAGGTAGTTCACATTAGTGATATACAGGACTTCGGACCTAGGAATAAGTACGATTTACGTCCATCTGCGCCAGTCCGGGTCATGTGGAGAGGCTTGCGGCAGATCAAGCGGACCGTTATACAGCACGAGTACTAAAACTGGCTGGTAAGTGGTAATTTCGGTGTGCTTTTTTGCATACGTTTCATTTGATAGTGTTTTTTAAACAAGACCACTAACTTCTGGCAATGATCACATGACAAATCGCTTGCCTTTGGCACCTAGTGAAAGTAACTACTGATTTATGTACATTTGGGTAGATTTATGTACATCTGAACACTTAAGACGCCATGCAACAAATAACTACTGCTGATTCTGTGTGGTTGAACCGGCAATTGCATAATTGCACGGTGTACTAAACATGAAAATGAACAAGCTATCCAATGTTCAAAAGGTTCCTTTTGATGAAATTATTGAACTGCTTGAAAAAAAAACATCCTTGAAAATCACCATAATTTCTTAGCGGTGTGCCATATTCCAAACATGGAGATGTGGTTGTGCAGGATTACTTCACTGCAATTGTTGTGACACTAGTCATTAGTAGCCACTACATAATATAACTACTGGTGCAGTTGCAAACAAAAAATATGTAATTTCCTTGTGTTTTTTGTCAAGCCCACTGCTATCGGAAGCGATGACGCCTGCGGACTGCTAGCTCCATGAGCAAAGAATTAGTAGAACTATGTGGTCGGACTTTCATATTTCAATAGAGAAAGGTCCATTGCTCATGAATACTGCCATTTTCTTTATTTACTCTCTGAACAGGATGCTGTGGACGTCCAAAGGTAGGTGTTCAGTAAACTGTATATCTTTAGATGCCCCCACTTCAACCTTGTGGAAAGGGGTCCTGAACAGTTCTGTTTACTGAACACCTACCTTTTGTATGTCTCTCACATCACATTTGGTGCATAAAGCACAACAAGATGGTGGTGTTTGTAAGCAATCCACCTTTGTATATCAAAATACAAAGCACCGACCATGTCAAAGGTGACTCTGAGATGCATTCAAAAGACGAAGCAAAATATTTTCAACTTTACAATTGCATCAAGCTTTTTGTGACAATTTAATTATGTACCCTAAAGTAAGATGTTTGTGATATATGATTACATATTCCTTGATTCTCCTCCCACTGTATGCCATCTATGCTAGCTTCATTGAGTGGACATATCACAAGGATGCTGTGACTATGTGGTGTATTCTGCTAAAATTTTGTTTTCAATGTCCCTTTCTGCACATCAGCATACAAGTTCCTTTTTGTGTGTTGGCTATTTTTACAGAATCTAGATGCATCATTGTTGTTGCAGTAGTGAAATGCGTGATAATCATGAGTACTGGGTATATAGCCAGAGCTGTTGGTGCACCAAAAACCTTAGGAGCTCACTAATCTGCATGATTGTAATTATTTGAGTATATTCTGCAGCAGCAGCTCCAGCCTGACGAGACTGATCAGTCGGCCAAAAGGTGCTAGGCTGCCTCTGATGAAGGTATCTTTGGTGGCACCTCTGTACTTCCAGATGATATCCATCAACCACTGGAAAAGCAAGCCAAGTAAGTATATTTAATTAAAATAAAAAATTAGGGATATTTAACCCGTAGTGGTTCCAAAGCATCAGCAGGTACTAAGGAATGTGTGAACACAGTTCACCAATGTTAGGTTGTGATGCTTCTTAGATATGCTTGCAATGAAGAAGTTCAGATATGCTCCAAATATACAACTGGATGGAGAAAAGAACATTGCGCTTCATCCTGATACCATTTTCCTCTCAAAATATGACTTCAATACAATAATCATTTCATTTCTACACGACGTATTTGAACTTTCATCTGGCTTAGACACCAATATATATAATTCATGTACAGTATTTCCTGAAGGTAAGTCGAGAAAACGAACTATAATTTGCTGGTCACTAGCAAATGTAGCCAGCTGATTGTGCTTGCCGCAGCCATGTAAAGTGTTAAATTACACTTTGTCAGTGTACAGTGTGCGTGATGTGTGTATGTGGATCCATAGCCGTCCACATAACTCAAGAGAGAGATGCTGATTGATGGGGTCATCATATTTTTTGGATGGATGGAAGTTGTTAATTTGGGGGCATCGCCAAGTTGTATCGAAGCAAGGACCCCAGAATCAAGGGAAATTAGCAATAACCCATCAAAATATATAACAGTTGTATGGTTGTGAGGAAGGATGTTTGATTACTTTCACCATTAATGCTAATTTCTCCTGTAAGTTTCATCCTCACTATCCCATGTCTTCAAATGATACTAGGTCCTTTATCGCAATGACATTACTAATGTGTATCTAATAGGTACTGGGCGCCAAATGACCCTGCTGTCGGGGAATCCCTAAACCAAAATAATCAATTTCTGATAGGTACAAGAAATTCAGACTCCTGCAGAAAGAGATGGCAAAGCAGAATGAAGAGGTTACTCAGCTGAAGCAGCAGGTCACCCTCCTCGAGAGCAACAAAGAGGCACTTCAGGATTATGCCAAGCAGCTGCAGGAGCTGAACCATGCATTCCAGCACGAAGTGCCCGCTGCTGTCCAAGGACAAGGTGAGAATGAATCAAGACCCAACAAACCCAGAGTACTATTGGAAGACAAGATCAGTCCGTAAGCAGCTCACAAGTTCATATCTCCCCAAATGTCTGCCCGCTGTTCCATTCATTTCCTATTCGAGTCTACCCGAACCTCTCCGATCTTCTTCCCCACTGTAGATTAATGGAATAGTCCCGTGGTCCCATTTACAGATGGCGCATGGGCCCTTTTCCAATTTCATTTGTTTATAGGCTATATATATGTGAGTGTTTTTGTTTTTGTTAGTTCCAACGTGGGTGCAGTCATAGTTTTATTCCTTACGGTGATCGCCCTTGTAAACGTTATGAAGCAAAAACCCTGGATTAACAACACTTAATTGCACATGCATTAATGGCCGTACAGTTTATATATCATATTATAATTCAGGCGAACTGTTTTCCACAGATGAACTAAAAAGACACCTGCAACCGACCAGGAGATCGGCTGACTACAGAGCGCTTGTGGAACGAAAGGTGTCCAGGTTCCTGAATAAAAAAACACGACCTGCGCAGAAACCCGAAGTATCCTGCTGCACCAGAAATGCAGAAAGAAGCTGAGCCACGGTCACTCCGCTTCTCGCGCCGAACACTCGTGCCACACGCCTTGATTTTGGCCTGGTTGTGATAGGAAAAGACCGGAATTTATGCCATCCATCCGTATGTTGTGGAATATATCGTTGGAAACTGGTAGAACTTTACCGTGCTGTGCGCACAACTTTGGCACTGTTCGATTCCGTAGCTGACTCCCATACTGATGGTTTCAAAAGTATGGCTACTGCGTGAACCCCTATCAATAAGTATGAAAGCAAAACCCAACACTTCCAGTAGTTGGCATTGATTTATGGACCTGATTAAACGCCCGATTTTAACGTGGTGCATTGTATCAGGCGGCGCAGTGGTGAGAAATGTTTACTTATATGTATGTGTGCGTGCAACAGATACGGCAAAACGCTGCAAGAGTCATAGCGTTGCGTGTTGCCCTTAGGCATGAAATAAAACAAGGGAATTCGTACCACGATTTATCGAGGATAAACATTCAAAAACTGTTCCCAATATCAATATATATATTCTGCTAGAAAGCCCACCATTCAGACCACTAGAAACCACCAGGGGATATTGGGATCATGAGGGTCCATTAGGATCACAGGAATCACCAGGAAACCACTAGGTACCATTATAACCATTAGATACCATCAGGACCATTAGGTACCATCAGGACCATTAGGTACCATTAGAACCATCAGGACCACTAGGTACCATCAGGACCATTAGGAGCCATCAGGACCATTAGGTACCATTAGGACCATTAGGTACCATTAGGACCATTAGGTACCATCAGGACCATTAGACCATTCGGAATATTCCAATTTCCAAGGGGCAAACCATTATGAAATTCCTGATGAAATTTTTTTTCTAGGGATACTTAGTTGATGCAAGCCAACACACTTTGTAATGAAATGGAACAGAAATGGAACACTTCTTGCTGCAAAATTTAACATTGTGTGGAAAAAGCAAATAAGTTGGATTTCCTTCCACTTTGCATGCATAGCTTACATCATGAAATGTTGAGATTAGGTGATGTTGATGCATTTTAAGCCAGATAGTATAAAAATTAGCAAAGCCACTAGACAACAATTGCATTGTCATAATGATGCTTGCACACATCACCAATAGCAAAAGCATATGCATATGGAACTTGAACTGGATTCATTCTATTCTTCATTTCTGGTCAGTATCAAACATGCACATAATCCGGTCATCAAAAACAATCAGTTATCCTTCAGATAGAGGATATACAGACTATATTTATCTTCAGAGCCAACCCATCACACCATAAACTTGATATTTATCTAGGTAGGTACCTACCTACCCACCTGTATGCCCAATGACAATGTGCATATATTCAATAATATGGGCATCACAGCCAATAATACCCAATGTATCTAACAGCTTATGATACCATGAAAGAAAAAGTGAGCAAGAAGCTGCATGCACACTGTTATAATTTCTATTCTTGAAGAAAACAAGCAGGCGGGTACTAAGCCATAGCTTACAAGAGTGGTTATACAAGGTCAGACTTCATCACCAAATAAATGAGATGGCCGTTCTTCAGAAGATCCAAATTCGTAGCATCCAAGAGTAATATGTTCAGTTACATAAATCACAGTCTAAAGTTCAATTTGCGGTTGCGATCGACAAATATGCAGATGGAAGACAATTGTCGTGCAATTGCGCGCAGTGTTGAACCTGATGGCCAAACCCATGTGACATCGATCTGATTCGCTTTTTTTGTACTGGATACCTTTTGATATATATGCAGATCGAGTTGGCTATCAAAGAACTTGCTGATATTTAATTTGGTTTTAAAACAATTTGCTGATATTTAATTCCCAAAGGAACTAGAAGAAGTTGGTGGGTACGCTTCAACAAGTCCAGTCCATTTTTTATCTTCTGATTTGTGATCAGGGTTTCTATGTTAATGCCACACAACTGCCATATTTGTCTTCAAGAAGAGTAGGTTTAGTTTGCATTTATTTATATTTGTATTCTACTGCTCTTTGCTTTCTCTGCCCAGGAATGGGGCACCCAATGTTGCATTTGTCAGGTGTTGGCACATTTTTCAATAAAGTTATAGCTTAAAGTAATTTCTGATTTATCATATTTTTTTTTAATGCAATGCTTAGAAGTGTGTTGAACTTGCTATGAGCACTCATTTTGATAAATTTGTGCTTTAAGGCGTTCTATGAATTCTTGGAATTGATCATTTAAATGCAACATTTATGAATGTGACTAAGATGATGGACCACTCATTTTCTGTACAAATGCCTACTTTTCAGGTGGTGAGCAAAATATTATCAAAAAGGGCTTTGTATTAGGTGACATAGGATAACAAATGAAAAAAAGAAACATAGCACTTACTTAACCTCCATTTGATAAAAGAAAACCAACACATGCATTTAAAAATGACAAGCAGTACATCTACTTCTTTAATTTTTTTTTTACTTAACTCAACCTAACCTGGCCAACATAGCAGCTTAAATAGCTCCATTTTCTTTTTAATTTTGGAAAAGTTTTGCAAAAAATCCAACTTCAAACACCCAAACTAACCTGACAAACCAAACCTACCCAATTTGTTTCTTTTACAAAGGAAAATGTTGGTACAAACTTGTCCTGTTATCACCTTAAAGCACAACAATCCTGTTAGGTTAGGCTGAGTGAGGTTTCTTCGCTTGTAAAATTTCACACAAAAAAAAATCGCCGGATATTTTTTCCCAATTTGGTTATTACAATTGGTTTCTCCAAAATCAGGTTAGGCTATGTTAGGTCAGGTTATGTTGTATTTTTAATATATTTATTTTTATGCCATGTTACTTAACTCAAAACCCATTTACACAGAAGATGAGTGGTCTCATCACATAGTTAAAATGATGGTTTTTCGTTAGGTGTGAGATGTCGAAACGAGCACAGTAGGATGTCGAAATTTGTAATTCAATTAGTATCATTTAACATGTTTTTTATGCCTTTCAGACTTCAATTTGAGGAATTGCATGTAATGCACTTAAGACTGTACCTTCATGATTTGTTTTAAAATACATGACTTGGGAAGAGCTATATTCGGGATAGGAAGATTCATACCTATGTGTAAGCTGGTATTGTATGCTATATCACATTCTAGGTAATACCTTTACCTGAAATTGCGATGCGAAATGTTCGTGTATCACCATTGCCTACCGAGAGCATATATTTAGAAACGAGAAACGAAAGCTACTTAGAAACGAGATTCTGTTGGAAAAGAGACACAAATACTTCATAAGAACGCATCAAGGAGCGAGATGTCGTTATCTCTGTTATCGAGATGTCGTTATCGAAAGTGGCATGTCCCATTCTATCTCACGAATAATTTATCACTGTCTCATCATCTTAGTCACATCCATAAACATTGCATTGGAAATATAAATTTTAATCATTCATAAAACACCTAAAAGCACAAATTTACCATCCTTACCTCTATAAATGCATACTTATCAATTGAGAGTAAAAGTAACAACCAAAAGGATAAGGAATTAGGTAATGTAGCATAAAACAAATTTCAAGAAAGATGTAAGATAACCTTACATAACCTGGCCCTACTTTCCATACAAGAAATGAATTGCTTTTCATTCAAATTCTCAATAAAATTTCTAAAGTATTTTCAACTTAAAAAACTTAACCCAACATAATCTAAACTCGCATGAACTCTTTTTTTGTATAATTTTTTCCTAAGTTTGCTGCTGGGTGTTGTGGTGTTCAATAAAATCACGACGGAGCCACAAACGGTCGGGCCGGTGCCCCGTGAAAATCACGTTGAGCCTTTGGGTACCAAGAATTATCGTTCGGGCTCCTGGAAATCACTAGATGCATGGCTGGTCACACCGGGGCTTTAAAAGTCTCCCTGGGATCACCCAACAAATGAAGCCGGGAAACGAAAAACAGACCGGACACGAAAAATCACTTTTGGATCCAAAGGTTCCACAACAATGGCTCCAAAGTTAATAAAACGTGTTCCCCCACCAAAAAGAAGTGTCGTAGCCACTAGAACTAGCGCAAGGTATCAAAACAAGTGACCACGGTGCCCAAAAAATCGCACTTTGACCAAACAATTCAGGCTGCTTCATTTGAAAATCCCGCTGGGGCCAAAACGCCGCGCCGGAACCCCACAAGTCGCAGCTGGCTTCCCAAGAACCAATATTTACCCGGAATGTCACCCTGCGAGCAGAAAAATTGCGTCAAGGATCCACTACAAGAAGGCATCGGACCTCGGAAAAGATCCTGCTGGGGCACCGACAAAAAAAAACGGTGCACCACGAGCCCGAATAATCGTGCTGGGGCCCAAAAATATCCTGCAGGGGGCTTACAGAAAATAGACCTGACGCCAAAAAACAAAAGGGGACTCTATCGAGTCGACCCGATCACCGGAAACAAATCAGAATAGGTCCCGAAAGAAAATTATCTGAAAGGCCTTTCTACTCTCGATGGTGCCAGCTGCGGTAAAACAACGCTGAGCAGCCGCAGTGGCGTACCAAGGGGAAAATGCTCCCCCCCCCCCATCCTGAAGGGGTATGCTCCAAAGGATCGCGCCGGTTCCCCAAAAATCGCGCTGGGCCCAATAAATTCGCATCGTGGTCCCAGAATTCGCGTAACGGGCTGTGAATATAGCGGGCACTGTAACACTTACACCGGGCTCCCAAAAATTTGCATCTGATTCCACCAAAATCGCACTGGGGCGGAGCTAATTGCAACACGCCCTGATAACTTGCGACGATGCCCCCAAATGTCGCGTACTGGACCCAGAATTCCGGCGGTAGTAACAAAAATTTGAGTCAAGGCATCACAAATACCCCTCTGCAAGCATAGCGTGGCCCCACGAAACACATCTGAACTCGATGAATAGTAAGGCGGTGCCCTCTAAAATATGGACAAATTCCGAAGAATATATGTCCGAGTCAGAAAAATTTCTCCTAAGCTCTAAGCATGCCCCATATGCCTTAAAAATTGCGTACGGCCCCGAAAAAGCGCACAGGAGTTGAAAAATTGCGGCGAGACACGTAGCGCCAGGTGCCAGATAAATCAGGCCAAGACTCGGACTTTAAAACAAATCAGAAGTCACGAAAAGTTGCGTTAAACCCAGAAAACTGTTCCGTGTCCCCCGGAACTATGCACCTGGGAACGAAATGTCGCAGCGTGACCCCGGAAATTCTACCGAAGGAACCAAGGTTATGCTGGGGTTCCACAGATGTGCGATGAATAAACGCCTCAAATAAACAGCGAAGCCCTGAGAGCACAGCGGGAGGCCGAAAATGCGCGGGGCCCTCCAAAGCCCGAGTTTCGCAAAAAGCGGTAGGGCCTTAAAATATGGTTGGACCCCAAAAAGCGAATTGGTTGTAAAAAGGAACAAAAAGACCGGGCACGAAATAAAGACATCGGGGTCTTCGAAAACTCATCGATACCTCAAGCATGTCACCGCTGTACAAAAAAGCAACAAAGCTGTAAAAAGTAGCCGGGTCTCAAATATGTGCCAGGCCCCTAAAAAATGGTTGGAGCTCTAAAGCACATCGGTAGACGAATAAAAACACAACGGGTAAAATAGCGAACACCTAGCTAGGGTCTCGGCTCGGTGGACAATCTTGGAGCATATTTAACCTAAAATATGAGGTGCATCAAAGCTCAGTGCATCATAATTTCTTAACCACAAGCAAATGTTTGAAGAAGAAAACTAATGCATTGAATTAAATTAATGGAGTTTTCTAAGCGAGCCGCCATACCAGTAAATCCACATGCCAAATATGGCACAAGACTATCATGTGACAGCAATTAGCAAAACGTTGGAGACCTAGCAGAGACTGGAGAAGCGCACGTAGTGTGGCGGATGCGCCGAGTGTGCAAGGTGCGCAAGGTACATGTGCACGACTGTTGGCGTTTTAGCGACCCTGCGTGAGTAATCGGGATGCCTGAAATCGGAACATTTTACTCTTTTTTTGCGATTTGTACCGGTGTAATTTCAGCAGTGTTAGGTGACTTATCAAGGGGCACGAACACAATATCCTTTGAACAGGATCCGGGAGTTCGTGTTGAAATCCGGTGATTCAGAAATGATGGTGGCAGTTTTAGCCCCCTTGACAGGGCAGCTAAGTTGGTCAGTAATTATACTTTAAAATACAATAAAATGGTATCTCCCTGACAAACATAGTGGTCCGTAATTTTTTTCTCTCTAAACAATTGGAGTGTGTGCGACAATTCCAAATCAGTTTGCCCACCCCATCGCAAATTATCGGTACGCCACTACCATGCCATGATATAATTTGACCTGTTGATGGCCCTGATCCGCCGCAATGAACTCAGCAGCCCCGGTACACTACAGTGGAAGGTGTACTCCGCGACCCCGGTCCGCCGCAGTGGACGGCGTGCTCTGCGACCCTGGCCCGCCACAGTGGACGGTGTGTACTTCACGGCCCTGGTCCGCCATAGTGGACGGTGTGCTCCTGGGTACTCGTCCGCCACAGTAGACGGTGTGCTCCCCGGCTCTGGTTCGCCACAGTGGACTTCATGGTTGGAGAAACCGGGATTTTCCTGGATTTTTCCCATCCGTAGCATGATCCTCTTCACAAAATTATTACACTGGCCTGCGTTTCAAAACTTTTTTTTCTTCAAAAGGTCGGACATTTCTCAGCTGTTCTAATATAAGCTTCGTGTGCTGAATCCGAAAATGCTATCCATTTTTCTCGATTAGCTCAGGTTTTCACACTACGTCAAAGATAGCAACTCACACACTGATGTATCAATATGCATACTGCAGTATGATATATCAGTGGCAGAGAGAAGTCATGAGTTGGCAGTGTCAAAATCATCCAGACAGGTTCTGTTACATATGTGGAAAGGTCACCCTACCAGATCGCCAGGCAAGCATAACCGACTTTGTAAAAAAGAGTTCCCACGCGTATTTTGGAGTGAAACTTGGTGATCAGGACAAGCCGTTTGCCCCTCATATCTGCTGCAAGTCCTGTGTGGAAGGCCAGATTCACTGGAAACTGCAAAGTGATATTCTGATGGAACAGGTGTCAATGAAAATATCCTCCCCGACCCTGAACTCGCCCAATCACAACTTTGTCTTCGCCTCTCCTTAATGTTAGGCGCCAAGGAAATACTTTCACCGATTGTGGTCACAGTTCAGGTCTGCTCTGCTCCGATACTCCATCAAGGCCGGTGTGTTTTAGCTGCATCTGATCGCTGATACGTTTTTATTTAAGCCGGTGTGTGCTTGTTGGTGTGTGGAGTGAGGGAAAGGCGCTGACGGTGACGATGACGATATATCCGAGCCCACTGTATGGAACTGCAGTCGCATGCCATTATTCCGAGTTGTTTTGTTGACATGTACTGTGTACCGCTCTTCACTTCACCGACCGACTTCACCAGTTATTGGACGATTTTCCTCGTTCGTGTGTAAGTTGAATAAACATAAACATACACATTGTCGAATACAAACTCAGAATTTCTGAGATCTAAAAATATAGTGTGCGAAATCTGATGAGTTTTTGGTTGTGGGGGAGGGGTACGTGCGTTGGCACTTCGCCCCCCCCCTCTCCCAATGTTTTTAAAAAATCGACACCCCTGATGGTGATAGTTTGGCAGTTATTGGCGTAGCGACCTCTGCGGTTTGGGATTTTTAGAAATGCTCATGGGGATGCCTCAGCAGTTTCGGTTGATGCAAATACAGATGCGGCTGGCTGCAAAGGCACAATGACCTGACATCTCGCCTACCCCAGTGGGCGACACATTTTGAACGTTGTCATGGTATATTGAGACACAATATGCTCGCACATTTGGCAATTCTAAACATATTGCATTGTTCTAGGCTCAGTCAAAATATATTTCAACAAACTTTGAATATTGCGGTCCAACATGAAAATATGCTTACGAAAGCACGGCAGACGTAATTTAGAGAGAAGGTTTTAACGTGAACTCGCTCGTGCAAGATTGTTCCGATTCTGTCCCCTTGTACTTCGGTTAACATTGCGAACTGCCCACTTCCCGTCGACTTTTGTGACAAATGCGACAGATGCCACAGGACCTTCGGTACCTGATTGTGGCGCACGTGTTTCAAAGCAAGCATGAAGGTTCATCCGCTTAGGCAGAATCCGGCTGTGCATGTCCCCGATGCCCATACCTCGGTGAGAAAATACTTTTCACTTCACTTGACACATGAAGGTAAAACACTCTGGACTTAAATTAAAATTCAAAAACTCTTCTTTTGAGGACGGTGTAACATGGAGGTCTTGGCGTGCTTACATCGAATCACAATGAATTAAGTACCTAGTTCGGTATGTATCTAGTGGCTTTTCATGGAGTATTCCCTCTGCCGCCTTTTCGTTATCGATAACCTAACCTAGCCTCAACTAGTCTACACTTATGGAAAATGTTGTGAGTAGGCCTAAGCCTACTGATAATTTATGTCACCTATATACCTACACCTACATATAATTGATGTAGTTAACCTAGACCTACTGCTAATTGACTACAATGACTATACCCAGTGGCGCACCGGGTGGGGGGGATGACCCCCCCCCCCCCATGAGACTAAAGTGCCCTTTTGGCCAAAAGTGCTCTTTTGACCGAAAAGTGCCCTCTTGGCCGGAATGTCCTAAATTTAGCCTAAAAATCACTTGCCTTATGTGCCCCGCCTGTGCCAAAGGTGCCCTTTGGGCCCAAAACTGCCCTTTTGGCCTAAACTGACATTCCCCTCCGCCCTTTCCTGTTCTGTGCGGCATGGAAAATTCACGCCCTCCCCCCCCCCCCTCCCCTGGTCAACAAACCTTCCAGTGTGCCCCGGGCCGCAAAGTGCCCTTTTGGAGCCGGTCAAGTGCCCTTTTGGAGCCGCCCAAGCGCCCTTATCGGTCCGGGCCCCCCATGGAAAATCCTGGGTGCACGTCTGACTATACCTACTGATAATTTATTTATTTACCCACACATACTGATAATTGAACGCATCGACGTTCACTTGCTGCTAATTGATCTCAATGGACTTTTCTCAAGTCAGCCTGGAATGTGATTTCCAAAGGCTGTTGGTATCATACAAGTGGGAGATGAAATGCTCCATAAAATATGTAGGCACTGCTTAGACCAAATTGGAATGTATCGACCACTGGTGGAGCTTCCAAAGAGGAGGTAAGCAGTTTTTTTAATTGCTTTGCTGTATCATCTAATATCTTATCAAAGCATCATGCTCACACGTAGATGGCAGTGCTTTGATCACCCACAGCGGGATGCTGTATTGAGTTTCAACTTACCTATCCTTTATAATATTGAGTTCCACCAAGTGTGGCACGATGACTTCCATAACATAGCACTTCGTCGGTTGTTACACGAGCAATGCCACATGGATGAGGTTGCGGCAACATTCAGGACTTTGCATCAATTCCTTCCAGTCATTGCAGCAATACCCATAGACATGTTGTTAAAACTCATGATGGTGGGGAGCATGTCACCAACTTGTCTCCAGGTGGTATCCTCAGTCACCTTGTCACCTTGTCACCCGTGGTTGTCTGGCAAAATAATTACCGGGCTGTTTGGCGTGGGTAATTTTGAACGAATGTCATGACCTGAGACCAGCGAGTACAGGCTAGCACTAACCATGACGGCATGCATTTCAGAGGAAGTTGCAAACATCTAGCTCCGTTTGGCTGCGATTTATAATGGGAAATGACCAGGTTGATAACCTTGGCTTGACCTGGGACTTTGAGAGGTCAAACTTTTGGTTGTGACGTTAACTAGCATACGGGAGAGCATGTCTGTATTCATCCCGGATTTATATGCCAAACAGGGTAAGAGTAACTGGAGGCACAAAATTGCTGACCTCTGTGGATCAAATGTTGCGGTGTGACAAAAAGAGAGCTAGAAATGATTTAGTAATGGGACGACAAACATTCTGTAGAAATTTCAGCGGAATTTGGGTGGGTGCACCTGAAGACAAAATAATTTCCATGACGTACGGTACGGCTTTGTACGGAACATTTTGGGCGAAAGTCGTGACCTTAGATCAGCGAGTACGGCTTAGACGAAAAATGTCATGCTCTGACATTTTTCCGTTCCAGTCCGTGTATATTACTGGAGATTGCATTAATCTAGCTATGTCTAGCTGCGATTTACGAAGAGCTCAATAGGCGTTGCAAATGACCCATCATTAGTACACGCCGCGACTTATTGAAATCAAATTTCGGGTTGTAACGATATAGTAGCCTATGAGGAGGATTTCTGCATTGATTTCGCATTTTAGGCCAATTACAGAAAAGCTCGCAGGTGGCGCAAATTTTTGCATCTTGTTATTTGGTGAACTCAGGAGAGCAAACGCTGCGGTGTTACGATAAAAAAACTGAACTAGATTTCGTTTAGGGTAGTGATGTAGAATAGTGTTGATGAATTTGAGCTCAATCGGATGGGACTCCAATACGCATTTGAATATGAGTGTGAATACGTTGTTGTTCTGGTGGAGCTAGAAAGGGCGGGGAATGTCTTGGTGATTGAGGAGTATCTGGTGGGGACTGTGGAGTGTCTGGGAAGTTAATTGGGGAGTGTCTGTGTTCGCAGTTAAGTATTGTCTGTGTTCGGAGCCGGATAGTATCTGTGTTCAGAGCCAGGTAGTGTCTTTCTTCGGAGCCAGGTTCGGAGCTGGAGAGTGTCTGGGCTCGGAGCTGGCTAGTGTCTGTGTTCGGAGCCGGATAGTGTTTGTGTTCAGAGCCAGGTAGTGTCTTTCTTCGGAGCCAGGTTCGGAGCTGGAGAGTATCTGTGCTCGGAGCCGGATCGGTGTCAAGCTATGTTCACCCCTCAATGTCTTGCAGGCGAGAGCATCGCAAATGCACAATTGCGCAACAGCCATGCTATCAACAGCGGTCGGCCGCAGTGCGACCAAACTGACCCAACACTCGCCGCATACCGAGGTCAATTGGAAGCGCACGTTTCGTAACGGTTTCATCGGCAACAGTGATGCGGTTCTACTCGCAGACCGTTTTATCGGTGGGCACGCCGCAAATGAGCCGCGTGGTAATTGCACACAAAACGCTGCTTTTTTCCAGGAAGCGTATTTGTACATGGGTTGGTGGGCGATAATCATCGGGCAGCAGCAGGAGAAATCGACCCGCCGACCGAATGACCGAGAGAGGCAAAGGGTCCCAGTGTCGTAATCATGCGACTCCCATTTGATTGTGGTGAATTGGGCGGCAGCTACCTGTGTGTGTTTTGTTTTGTTTTGTTTTGGCAGCCACAGGAGTGGCACGGAGAGCGACAAGCGCAAGAAATATGGAGATAAAATTTGAGAACTAGTGACGCTTTCCGCGCTGGAGCAAATGATGTTGCCCGTGAACCAGCGCACATAGAGTTGAAGATGCATAGGAGACAATTATTAAAAATGTAAGGAAATGAACGATGAAAATGTCGTTTTCGTGTCCCAACCTCCCCGTAGCGTAGGGAAGAGTTGCACACTGTCCCCCAGACATCTCCCTTACGAATGCCCCTTTTCATCCTTACTGGGGCTATTTGAAATGAAAAAAGGAATGCATCTAGCTTTTCATCCGAGGGTCCTAGTTATATTATTGTAATTCTGATTGTCTGGAACATGTCTTTCGCCAGGACGTGTGAATGACACTGCTGGTCGGCTTCACATTTGATTGCGTGTGACAAGCAGCTTGGAATTTTTTAATGAGGGCATTTTTTCTGAAACCAGGGTGGTGAGTGACCCCTGTCAAGCGAAGGTCCACGCCCTCTCCCCATCCACCCCGCAAGCACACACCAGCATTTTCCGGAGCGCCTTTGAGGAGTGCCAGGATTCCTCTAGTTAGATCGTGGACACTCTGGTCAAGAATAGGAGCTCATGTTATGTTCCAGGAGCACTCTGCTAGATCAAGAGATCTAGAAACGTCCCTATCGAACTCATTACGATGGCTGCAGCCGTCAGTAGCAGCTCGTTCTCGTCAGACGTGGAACCCACTAAAAAAAAGCTACGGATAGAAGGGTGTTTGCAAAAACATTTCCCGTATTCATGCGCCTATGGCTGTCATTGTTGGGAATACCTCTATGAAGGGCAGTATCTACATCGGGACGTGGGTGACAGCTGATTATATGGTGGCTTATTTGAGACCATTGGGAATTGATTCGCTAATGTAGAGGTATATTTGCTAATAGAAGTGCCACAATGAAATAGTAAGTAAATTCGAGACAGGTAGAAACAGACAGAGGCAGAAATCGTGGAGTTGAGCGCAAAAATTACAGGGTTAAATACATATAAAAGTAGTCGAGTATGGCGTCAGAAGGTAGGTGATTTTATGCCAGTTGATTTTAGACAATTTGAATTAGTTCGCTGATGTAGAACATCCCACTTTCAATTTGAAGGAGTAGAATGTGATAATTTCAGACACAAATCTTTGAATTGAGTGCAAAAATTACAGGGTTAGCTATCTATAAAAGTAGTTGAGCATGGCATCAAAAGGCAGCTGATTTTATGCCATGTATTTGAGACCATTGGCTATTTATTCGATAATGTGGAACATCTGATATACAACATATAATTTGTGACGTGATACGATGTGATGTGATAATTTGGCACAAATTCTGGAATTGAGTGCCTGAATTCCAGAATTGGAATTCTGGAAGTGACAGGGGGAGTTATTAAACCTTCCTGGAAGTTATTCAAGATGATATAAAAACGTAGCACGCTTGATTCTCGTTTCGTTAAAAACATTGGAAATTGTCAACACATCACACAGAAGATGTATGGCGCGCTTTTATCACAAGATGTTGGGTGACCAATTGCTTTCATTTCACTTTAATGACAGGGTTGTGACAGGGTGAAGACAGGGTGAGTGACAGGGTGAAATGATTTCATAATAAAATGAACTACACATAAGAGAGCTTGTTTCAATGTTGTTCACATTTGACCATTGCAAATCAGCTGCACCTTCTCTAGAAACTAGAATATAACATTAATCAGACCCAGCCCACTCTGGTGGTGTTCTTTCAGAAACTCACCACCAGAGGCGCCACCGGTATTATGTCCGCTCATGGCGCCTAACGAAATAGTAGAGCTACTCTTAAGAGTGGTTAAGAGTTGTGGTCATAGCCCCTCTTAACCTCTTAACCTCTTGGTTAAGAGGGGATGCATGACCACCACACTCAATGCTCCCCTAAACCCCATTTAAGCTATGTGTTTTCTTGCATGTATGGGTAGGATAGGTTAGGAAAGATTATGTATCTTTCTATAAGAAAGATATCTTTTCTATGTTTTGAGCATTACTTTTTGTGGTGCATAACATCCATATCTCTTGTCAGTGCACTCTACATAGTGCATTCCAGTAGACAGTGTCAAGACAAATTGTTGTGATCGGTTCAGGAGGTTCCTTTCTGTACAGGTGGTGCAGGGTTTGAATCTCAGTGGCTTCAGTTATAACCTGACACAGTTTTGACATTCTAGCGTCTGTGTGTCTGTCAAAAGCCTTCCCACCAATTTCCACCATAGGCTATTTCCGGTGGAAAGTTGTCGCTGCCGGAGATTTTTGTACGTCAAGGAACTTCTTTACAGGAAAAGAACACTTCATGCGTGATTTGGGGGATGGGATGGATGGGGAGCAAATTGCGATTCATTTTTGGGGATTCAACTTATTTCGAGGAATTCGACGGATTTTACTTTTTCGAGAAATCGTAAATAATATTTTTTCCGAAGCTCGAATCAAACCAGCAGTTTGTTTGTTCCTAGTCTCCGGGGACGAGTTTCAACCACGGAGGAATGGCCCGCAGTGGTAAATTTCCACTGTCGTACGTTGTCGTGTTAGTACTTTTTTCACCTCTGCATGCAGGGTGCCTGATAGTCAGGGTGGGCTAGGATGAAATTTTGTGTTGAAAGTGTCTTTAACGGAAGAACAACCCCCCCCCCCTAAGAGCAAAAGTGAGCATGTGACGGTTCATCCCATATCTGAAATTCCCCCGATATAAGAGTAACTCTGGAACGCTACAGCGCCGACTCACCACGTTTGGCTATACTCCTCGCAATTGGTCGGCGGATATTTTGGTATACAATTGATAGAAATGGCGTTGAGGGTCATTGGGAGAGATTGGATCAGTTAGGCCGTGATTTCCAAAAATACGTCATTTTAGTAAAGATTTCAGCCACGTGCTAGGAATGTATTCAAACCAGCCCTTGATTTGTGGAAGCGGAAGCATTGCTGAGGAGGATACTCAACTTCGCTGACAACTACGTTGACATTATGGTTTTGCTTGCCTCAAGACAATCTTAGGTTACTTGTCCCAAACGCAGTTTTTCCGAAATAACTTCCCCCATCCACCCAAGCATGCTGCGATTTGCCGTATTTAACCGGGTGCGTGTTTAAAGGACAAACAGAAACTGCAGAATAACAATATGTTAATCACCAGTCACTTGCCACATGATAATTTAGAAGAAAAAAAAATAGTGGCTGGATATTGTCCATGTGTCTAGACTAGTGCAACACCTCCCAGGAATATTCATATTCTGAACTAACCTCGCAGCAGTCGGAGATCTCGCCGTTCACTGTCATCTGCCTCTCCTGTTCTGATCCGCTGCTGCAGGACATCCACTATCGTATCCGCATTGTGGAGGAATATTTGCAAAGTGTTCCAGGCATATGGCACGAACCGCGTGTCAGACCAGAGCTCGGGCCGCAGTACCGTCTCGCCACGCTCTTCTCCGGCGCTCAGCAGGGTTTCCAAGCCCTTACCGATGGTGTAGCGCTTGGTGATTCTGATCATGGACGAGATTGCCTGGCCCACCCATTCGCACCTGTCGGAACGCCGCGCGTCTTCATCCGCCGAGTTTAGCAAATGAGCGCCGTCCCAGAGCACTACCACAGGCGGAGCTGTCTGGAATCGGAGATCGCTAGCACCCATTTTATGGAGCAACTTTCCTGGCACATTGCTGTGATGGTATTGGCTATCCATGCACACTGCTGCCAGCTTGTCAGGGTGGGTTACACCCACGTTCGCCAGGGATCGACACAGTTCTTCTGCTAGTCCATTGCCACTGTGATCTTGAACCACTGGTGCAGCGATAACAAACGACTGTATCATGCTGTCCGCCGGCGCTTCGGTGACCACAGCCACCACGGCGGTGATGTCGATAGTCCGCTTCGCCACAGTAACCTTGTCTGCGCACATCGAGATGCAGGGCTGGCGTGCGATAAACTTCTGTAGCATGCTGCTCATGGTAGAGGAGAACTGCAAGCGCATGGTCGGTACAAACATGCTGGAGTGGTTCAGGCTGCCCACTTGCGTGCCGTTTTGGTGCTGCAGAACGACCAAGTCCTCAAACGATGCCCGCGACAGAGAGCGCTTCAGCACGTCTGAAGTACGTGAAGTACGTGTCTGAAGAACGTGGCGCGCAGCATCCTTGTTTGTGGGAAACCGGCCCTTCGCCAGTTGTTCTGCTGTTTGCTTGGAAGTCATAGCCTTCTGATGATGCAGGTCACAGAAGTGGTTCTTGACCGAGACTCTCAGTAGTCGGAACTGCTTTGGCAGCACTTGGTCCTCCTTGAAGGTGTCCCTCAAACCGAAGTCATATTTGAAGACCCTCTCGTGTTTGTATCGGC
Source organism: Imbricaverruca yamaguchii (assembly GCA_034440575.1). NCBI lineage: Eukaryota > Metazoa > Arthropoda > Thecostraca > Neoverrucidae > Imbricaverruca > Imbricaverruca yamaguchii. Next base: position 16,297 of record JAOTOL010000440.1, on the reverse strand, counting down.
CGCAGAGTAGGGCACAGGTACGCATATAGAGCAGTATAGCGGGCCAACTTCTGGAGAAGCGGTAAATTGGTGGCCGGTTGCCACTTCCAGAGTGGCGACGCTTCTGCCAGATCGCAGCATCGTTCTCGCGGTTTCAGAACCTCTATTCTCTTCATTTTGTCCCTTCTTAAAAGAATCTTAAAATAATTCATGCTTATGCTTAAAAGAATCTTAATGAGCTGGTCGAGTTTTGACCCGTTCCGTTTCACGCACGAGTCGACATCCTTCACCTTTGATAACAGTGCGTTGGTATCACTTGTGGCACCAGGTTCAGGACGGACGTCTTGTGCTGAGTCGCCAGCGATGGGATCGACAGCTACATCAGCTTCCGAACGACCAGCACCGCCAGAGATAGACGAGGACGGGACACGATCCATATTTTCTCTCACTACAGGGTCCGGTTCTCCTCCAGCCTGCAGAGGCTCCGCATCGGTCTGAAAGAGGTGACAACGGTAAATGCGCATGAATACAAATACGTATTTTGACTAAAACCAGAACGGTTTCCGCTGTTTTTCTAGAAAAAAAAACAGAGCAGAAAAGCGAGCAAAAGAATTGGACTTGGCTAGAAACTGTAATGGAGATGGCAAAAAGTTCTTTAGTTTTTACAAGCTGAGTACAGTTTCTAGCACAGTGGGTCCACTGGAGGTGAATGGCACTGTATTAAATGAGGATGTTGAGATGATTGAGGAGCTGAGGAAGCAGTTTAAATCATCGTTTACAGTGGAAGATATAACCAATATGCTAACCGTAGATTATGGGTCAATGACAGGGGATAGGATAAATGATATTGACTGGATTGATAGTGATGTTGTTCTCAATCATACTGGGAAAATAAAACGAAACAAGGCAGTAGGACCTGATGAAATGTATGCTAGGCTACTGCGTGAAACTAAAAAAGAACTGACAATTCCACTTAGTATAATATCTTATAGATTAGTTTCACAAAGTGGAATTCCAGAAGACTGGAAGAGGGCAAACGTAGTTCACATTTTCAAGGAAGGCGAAGGAGGGGAAAGTTGAAAACTACAGACCTGTAAGCCTCACATCCCTAGTCTACCTAGTCTACTTGAATCAATTATCAAGGATAGAATAGTTGGTTTTTTTGGAGTGGCATACTGAATAGAGCATGTCCTTGGTCAGATATCTTTGCTGTTATTGGTTGTGGGGGTCTACCTAGATCTGAATGAGCTGATAATTTTTTTAAGCGCTTTCCGGAGATAAACCTAGTAAGTGGGCGTGATTGAAGTGACTTAGGGTCCAGTAAGTTTATATACTTTTTGGGGGGCGAAGCATCCATAACCGCATATTTTAGCATCACGCCTAAGGTGGTGTGGTATATGAATGGCCTCAAAATAGATACTGACTAAATATGCGCACCAGTCTGTAAGTCCAAGAAACATAAACTGGAACATAAAAGTTACACGGCTATTGCTACGGTTGGGACTTGGAAGACTTGGACTCCCTGATCATTAAACAAACAAAATGAACTCCTGGAGAGGTAGTGTCTATGACATGATGAGGTTTCTATGGCGATGTCCTTTTGCACTAAGCCCAACTAGGGACATTGCTTTATTGAGTTCAGACCATGAATCATGATCATGGATGTGACCTACATAAATGCGGAAAGAAGGCTTCCTGTTGACTCTACTGTCCATATATTTGCACTGAGCTGCCATGTTTTGTAGTATTTTGCATGGCTGCAGAGGTGGATTCAGTCCATGGATTTACCATCAGTCAGTAGATATGTAATTGTCTGCAGATGACACAAAGACATTGATTGATTGATTATTTGGGTTTAGGGGTGCATCAACTGCTACTGGTTATAAAGACATAAAGGCATAAAGATATAAAGACATAAAGACATAAAGACATAAAGACATAAATATATAGAGACACAAAGATTACTGCAACTATGAGCCCCAGGGGCCCTTCTTGGTTGCACTCTGTACACTCAACCAGTTGCCCACCAAATCAGTTTATGGGCCGTCCCTGGAATACTGAAAAGCAAGCCTTCTATTCTTATAATGAGTTTCTATGCTGTTTTTACAGATGTTGAATGTGCTGCTACTAACAATGGTTTCTGGCAGCTGGTTCCAGTGTTCTACTACCCTGTTGGTGAATAATGACTGTCTTAACCTCGTCCTGCTGTGATTAACTTTAATTTTGAATTGATGATTTCTAATAGCATCATTCCTGTAAAATTAAAACATTTCCCCAAGATATCCCTTCTCCAAACCATGGACAAATTCAAAGACATCTATGAGATCTAATCTCGGCCTTCTATATCTAAGAGAAAGCATATTCGACGACCTTCACGTCGTGAAGGTCGTCCATGAGTTGACAAAGACATACGGGTGATGGAAGAACGCTACCAAGTTCGGTGGGATGTGAACTTTCTGGCGGACTGTTGTTGGTGTCTGAAGAGGGATGTCCCATCTGCTCAACACAGTCGGAGGTCCCTGAAAAGGCCATTTATTTCGCAGCTTGGGATGCGCTCTGAATACACTTATGGTCCATCTGTTTCGAGTTAAACCTTTATTTATGCTTCTGTCGGATTCACTAGTAAACCAGTCAGAGCAATGTTTTGGTTCATATCAGTGAGATAACATATTTAAAAAATCGAGCTAATCGAGCAAAACGGATGTCATTATCGAAATCAGCATGAAAAAAACTGACCTAAAAACAGCTGAGACACCCTTGACCTGATAAATCACGCAGACCAGTGTAATTCGTACCAATTCTTTGCATTACGGTTCCGTCGAGTATGACCAACTTGCACCCAATTTTCGTCTCGCCATGCAAATATCTGAAATAAGTGGTGCTCCAACATCGGTATGGAATTTCATACCAATATTCATTTTGGTATGGAGGCATCCATAACAAGGGCATACGAAGGTCCTCCCCGATATAGATATATGTATATATATATATATATATATATATATATATATATATATATATATATATATATATATATATATATTGTGTGTGTGTGTGTCTGTGTCCAGGTGTGTGTGCGCGTTTGTGTCTGTGTGTATGTACTGTGTATGTCTGCGTGTATACATGTTTGTGTGTGTGTGTGTGCGTGTGTGTGTGTGTGTGTGTGTGTGTGCGTGCGTGCGTGCGTGCGTGCGTGCGTGCGTGCGTGCGTGCGTGCGTGCGTGCGTGCGTGCGTGCGTGCGTGCGTGCGTGCGTGCGTGCGTGCGTGCGTGCGTGCGTGCGTGCGTGCGTGCGTGCGTGCGTGCGTGCGTGCGTGCGTGCGTGTGTGTGTGTGTGTGTGTGTGTGTGTGTGTGTGTGTGTGTGTGTGTGTGTGTGTGTGTGTGTGTGTGTGTGTGTGTGTGTGTGTGTGTGTGTGTGTGTGTGTGTGTGTTTGTGTGTGTGTGTGTGTGTGCCTGTTATCCTGCGACGTTTCGTCAGGACAACCGACATCCTTGGGCATTAAACAATGGACACATAGGTACAAGCAAATAGTTGATCTCTCATTCGTGGGCGTCCCGATGACGTAAGTGTTTATATGGACATAATATCCCACTTCAGTAATAAAACTCAAAAACATAAAAGCATAAGTAATTTGACTGGCACCACACATGCAAGTGTCAAAATCAGAGCATGAGATGAACTGATTCATTTACATCAATGAACTGAACTCATACGTCTGCATGACTAAACAAGATGCACAGTGCAGCGAAGATTATTCATCACATAGGTCTCCTATTGGCCATCAGATTGGACACCGTAGTTATTAAGGGTACCACTTCAATCGCCCGGTGCGAACTCCATGTGTCTTCCTTTAAAAACGTCCTTCGAATCCACGGTTTATTAGCGCAATATCACCATGACAACTGACATGACATGAAATGACATTCATGACAATATCATTCGCTTGCCTGGAACATGTTCAAAGGTGGTCTTGGTGACGCATCCCACTCTTCACCCCCAGTTGAATAATTTGCACAGGTAAAAGATGAAGGTGGGTAATCAGAGGATAGAAGTAGACACACAGCTCACCTCACGACAAGCAGGTACTGACGGAGCGTGCGCGGTCGTCAGCTGTGTGGCTGGGACAGCTGTGTGGCTGGGACAGCTGTGCGGCTGGGACAGCTGTGTGGCTAGGACAGCTGTGTGGCTGGGACAGCTGTGTGGCTGGGACAGCTGTGCGGCTGGGACAGCTGTGCGGCTGGGACAGCTGTGCGGCTGGGACAGCTGCGTGGCTGGGACAGCTGTGCGGCTGGGACAGCTGTGCGGCTGGGACAGCTGGGCGACCGGGACAGCTGTGTGGCCGGGACAGCTGTGTGGCCGGGACAGCTGTGCGGCTGGGACAGCTGTGTGGCTGGGATGGGTGACAGGTGACATCCCCAGGTGCACACCGGTCACGTCACAACTACTGTGGCTGCGCGGCCGTCCATTAACGTCACGGCGCGGCTGCGGCGCGGGTCGCCGGCCAGTCCGGTACAATGGTTCCGTCCCTCAGACGGTAACGACCGGCAGCCTCTTTGTCGCCGGTCATCGGGTTGGGCCCACGTGACATCCGACGATGAACATTTCGACAGTCTGCAACACCGTCGACGTGGGAACTGCCGCCACTGTCGGCTGCTCGCCAGGCTCCTGTCACGTGACGTGCCTATTCAGCCGAGGCTGAGGCTGAGGCCGGCCCACAACTGCTGCGCGCCAGGCTCCTGTCACGTGACGTGCGTGGTCAGCCGAGGCTGAGGCTGAGGCCGGCCCACAACTGCTGCCCGACAGGCTCCTGTCACGTGACGTGCATGGTCAGCCGAGGATGAGGCTGAGGCCGGCCCACAACTGCTGCGCGCCAGGCTCCTGTCACGTGACGTGCGTGGTCAGCCGAGGACGAGGCTGAGGCCGGCCCACAACTGCTGCCCGCCAGGCTCCTGTCACGTGACGTGCGTGGTCAGCCGAGGATGAGGCTGAGGCCGGCCCACAACTGCTGCCCGACAGGCTCCTGTCACGTGACGTGCCTATTCAGCCGAGGATGAGGCTGAGGCCGGCCCACAACTGCTGCCCGACAGGCTCCTGTCACGTCACGTGCATGGTCAGCCGAGGATGAGGCTGAGGCCGGCCCACAACTGCTGCGCGCCAGGCTCCTGTCACGTGACGTGCGTGGTCAGCCGAGGCTGAGGCTGAGGCCGGCCCACAACTGCTGCCCGCCAGGCTCCTGTCACGTGACGTGCGTGGTCAGCCGAGGATGAGGCTGAGGCCGGCCCACAACTGCTGCCCGACTGCTGCGCGCAGCCGAGGCTCCTGTCACGTGACGTGCGTGGTCAGCCGATGATGAGGCTGAGGCCGGCCCACAACTGCTGCCCGACAGGCTCCTGTCACGTGACGTGCGTGGTCAGCCGAGGATGAGGCTGAGGCCGGCCCACAACTGCTGCCCGACAGGCTCCTGTCACGTGACGTGCGTGGTCAGCCGAGGACTGAGGCCGGCCCCCGCCCGCCAGGCCCGCACGGACGCGTGGTCAGCCGGCGCGGCCGGCCCACACCGCCGCCAGGCTCCTGTCACGTGACGTGCGGGTCAGCCGAATAGGCTGAGGCCGGCCCACAACTGCTGCCCGACAGGCTCCTGTCACGTGACGTGCGTGGTCAGCCGAGGATGAGGCTGAGGCCGGCCCACAACTGCTGCCCGACAGGCTCCTGTCACGTGACGCGTGGTCAGCCGAGGACGAGGCTGAGGCCGGCCCACAACTGCTGCCCGCCAGGCTCCTGTCACGTGACGTGCGTGGTCAGCCGAGGACGAGGCTGAGGCCGGCCCACAACTGCTGCCCGCCAGGCTCCTGTCACGTGACGTGCCTATTCAGCCGAGGACGAGGCTGAGGCCGGCCCACAACTGCTGCCCGACAGGCTCCTGTCACGTGACGTGCGTGGTCAGCCGAGGACGAGGCTGAGGCCGGCCCACAACTGCTGCCCGCCAGGCTCCTGTCACGTGACGTGCGTGGTCAGCCGAGGACGAGGCTGAGGCCGGCTCACAACTGCTGCGCGATAGCCGACAGGCCAATGGCAGCCACACGCCACCTCGCCCCGAACAATCGGTCAACGATGAGGCATTCAAACTTCGAAGGCAATTTACAGCATTCCCGTCGAATTAAAAGGCCAGCCCTTGGTGGCAATAATTCATCGCACGGTAAATGCACGCGGCGCCGAAAGCCCCTATTTCGGCAGCCGAAATGGGGTCGTTTTGTTGTGTGGCGTCTTTAGTGAGAAAATTACTCACCAGATGCTGAAGCAACCATATAAACAGGTACACGACCATCCCCGAGATAGCGGCCGGTGCTCGCATTGTTTTGGGATAATTTCAGGCAGGTTTTATGACGAAGACCGCAGCTTTCTCCGGCGCCAACAAGGCATGAAGTAATAATTCACTGGCGATTGGCGCACACTTCGGCCGCTATCGCGTGTGAAAACCACATCAAAGTTTTCCACAAAAAAGTCTAAATCTCCATAAGTTCGAACAAATGGTACTGATGAGCTGATGGATTTACCTTAGGGAGGGAGAGGCAGCGCCCGGCACTCCCACACCGTTCGGCAGCCGGCGAAAGCAGAAAAAAGTGGTCTGACCCACAACATACCGGGGAACAGTTGAATGTCAATAATGAAGCGTGCTTGTTCTCCATGCACCGGTATAAACTTCGGACAAGATGGAAACATGGTGGGTTATTTCAGCCCGTGTTCTTTATGTGCGCCTTCAATGCCGCCGAGATTGATCGATTTGACCTACGAGAAAGCTGAGAGTGCCATGGGTAGAGTTATTACTGGACGATGGTGTAAATCACGCCGAGTGGCGAGATGCTGGCACGGAAAGATAAAAACAAGGCTGAAGACACAAAGGCAACGGATGGGAGCGACACTGTAATGCATTTGCTTGATGGGGACTCCATAAACAATACGCCGGCGAACAAACAAAGAGACCCGCTTAATGATGTTTGTTCCCACATCAAATGCATGAGCTGTTTTACGTGCAGATATGGCTGTACGCTCGCTGGTCGGTCTACCATCTAGTGGTGCACACAAGTCATCGACCCAACACAAGGCTGCCAACGGGATTGTGAGAAACGTACCAGCTACGTGCTGCTGCAGCCTTTGAATGGTTTGAAAGAAAATGCATATGCGGACAGCATATCTGAGCTCCCGGACACGACCGTCCGCCCTCTGTTAAGCTCCCGGAGATGACCGTCCGCCCTCTGTTAAGCTCCCGGAGATGACCGTCCACCCTCTGTTAAGCTCCCGGAGATGACGGTCTGCCCTCTGTGGAGCTCCAGAGCATGCCCTCCCCCCCCCCCCCTCTGTGGAGCTCCAGAGCATGGCCTTCCCCTCTGTTAAGTTCCCGAACATGGCCTTTCGCCCCCCGTTAAGCTTTCGGACATGGCCTTCCCCCCTCTGTGGAGCTCCCGGACATGGCCTTCCCCCCTCTGTGGAGCTCCAGAGCATGGTCGTCCGCCCTCTGTTAAGCTCTCGGACATGACTGTCCGCCCTCTGTTAAGCTCCCAGACATGACCGTCCGCCCTCTGTTAAGCTCCCGAGCACGGTCGTTCGCCCTCTGTGGACGATTTGCACGATGGTCGGGGCCTGACAAAATGTTAGATATTTGCCTGTCGTCTTAACCACGCGTATCAAGCAGACCACTACTAGGTACGTATGGTGACGAGTAAGGGTGGAGCCTGATCGAGCCCATTCCAGTGCACATGCTTCAAGAGTTCATCTCAGCGACCAGACCCGAAAGTCAAGCTTTTAAGCCTGACAACTTCTTTGTTAGCGTGTTCAAAGTTGTAATGTCTTCACTCAGAATTATCACTGGTCTTCAAGTGCATTCATGCAAATTATTGAAATTATAGGCACTATCTCAGCAATCAGGTTCAGCTACCAAACATCGAGCATGAAACTCGAACTACAATGCACTGGACCGAATTATCGAGACAAATGCAATCAATTATTATGGGACAATTAGTTTACAGTACACGCCTTCCACCTGAGGGATTGTGGGTTCGAATCTCACTTCCCGCTACTCTTCGCTCGCAACCAATCGGAGTTAGAGATTGACGATACTACCTACCAAAGCAGTCGACTCGTGGAGGGAGCTACATACATCTAAAGAATGTTAAAGGATGCAGCCCTGTCCAAAGTAGCTAGCTTGATGTATCAGCGTCATCACAGGTTTGTGTTATGTTATAGAGACGATGTGGATTTGGCAAAAGAACATATTTGGGGTGTAATATTTCAGGCACAATTTCTTTCTCTTTCTCAGATTTGAAACTATTGTGCACTTCCCAGTGAATTTTGGACTTCTTATCAATGAATGATACGTTTGCAGTTATTGGCAATTACCACAATTAAATATGTTAGCAGATAGAAGAGATGATTATTCCCTGGAGAAGATATTCTGTGGATTGTACAAAAATATGTCCCCAGGCTGCTTTGCGGATCATGCTTGCCACCCAAGGTTATATGTCGCTTTGTTCAATTTGTTGGACTAATTTTTCTACAAAGCATTGAAAAACATGCTAAAACGGTGGAAAATTACACGAAAGGTTACCAAAAATGTAGAGCTTCAAAAGAGTGGGAAATGTTTGATTGCGACAGGCGTATACCATATAGGAAGCAAGTTTTGGGTCTGGATTTCTTGTGGGTAACAGACATGACATTTTCTTGACCCCTGGGGCAAGACGCATTTAATTTTTTTAACTCTAACGGTCGTTCCCATTGATCAATTTTATCCCAATAAACGTAACGAAATCAATATAGTAGCGTTTATTTCTGATAACTATTGGGGATGTGTGTGTGTGTACACAATACATGAAGACACCAATGGAATAGGTGGGCACCGATGGATTTGAGAGGGCATGCACCATGCGGCACCATGATATAAAAGTTGTAATTTTGGAGCTGGAAGGAAAGCAACACAGAGGGCTCTCGCCCCCTCAACAGTGAATAAATACAACACCCAAACAATAAGGCTTCAAAACATGCAGGCTTATCAAGGGCCGGAGGGGCCATCTTGGTTGGCCCTAGAAGGGGACGATTATATACGAAGAGAAAAAAGACTGAAACTCTCTAATCAATGTAATGTCCAGAGTTTTTAAAGAAACCATTGACCCCCTTGTGGTTCCATGGAAGATCCTTTTAGTATCACATACCCGAATACCGGTTCTTAATTCACCACCATGTACACCTATTACTAATAAAATGTATAGTGCTAAATCGACAGGAACATTTGCACATTACAGCAATATGATAGCGATATACCACACTACATTAAAAAAAAACACTTTAAGCAACTCCAAGCAAATTGCTGATTGTGTTGCTATCACCAGTCAGTCGATGTGTTTCCTTTTTGGCAGACTGGACCAAAATGAGCTAAAACTGAACTGGCAAAATAGGTTATTTTTCCTACACTTATGAATGACATGGTTCTAATGTGGTGTACAAGCAAGCATATGTGATTACTTCAATGTTTTGCATAGGCTGCATCCCCACTTAAAAACATCTGGAAAACATGGGTAATGCTTGGTGATGTTTTCGTCATCAAACATTATTCATGCTTCCCAGATGTGGATGTCGTTAACATTTTGATTAATTTAGCTGTATTTTGTGTCAAATTAGAAGTGTTTGATATCCTGCTGCTTACATTTACCGCATGGTTTGCTTTACGAATGGGTCATCACGAAATCACCCACCTTTACTTTCCTTGCTTACCTAAGAATGCCCTTAACTTTCTCCTTCTTTTTCCTTAAATCAGTAGTTGTGGTTTTCCTATGTTGATATTTTATTTGATGCAAGCAGTATTTGGCACATGTGACCCTTATGATGCAGTCACTTTTTGCGTGTCCTGAGGGGGGGAGGGCTCCAGTTTCCAAGAGGTGCTCTTGCTGTGCTAGTCTCTCCCTTGGCTGTGCTGTTCTCTCAGCCATGATGCACTTGATTTTCATTCAGTTCTCTGCAATGAGTAACTGGGTGTGGCTAATGGAAATACCTATTGCATGCGTTCCATATCATTTGACTTCGGAATTGTATCACTTATGTTTGCATATAATTTCATAACATATTTCTGCATATACAAACGGAGTTTAAATGCAGCGGAGCTATTTGAAATGCTTGCCGACTTGATGGATGGGAAGAAAAATAGTTAGTCTTGCGAACTTTGGGTTTCATGTGTCAAGAATAGATTGCTTTATCTCTCCCAACGTGATAGTGATCTGATGGTGATAGATCTCTCTCAATGTAATAATTTAATGTCATAGTTGGTGCCGTCCACCATATCTCGAACATGGCGTAACACCCTCCTGTGACAGATTTTGATGAAACTTTATATACAGGGTTATCTGAGGCCCTGAAACGATTTCTGAGCTTTTTTTTTAGCTCAATCGGATCAGCGGTTCACGAGTTATTGCCTGCGGCGTTTTTCTCAGTTCGCACTGAAGATCAAACTTTCAGAGCCAATAACTATGTAGAGATAAATCGTGAAAACTATACATAGTTTGAATCGCAATGAGCCCATCTTTCGATTCCTCAAGTCAATTTTTTATTTGTGCAAATTTTGAAAATATAACCCCGTGACCTCAGATAACGTGATGTGTGGTGACCCCTAGTACAATGATATTGATATAATTATTTATGTCGAACGAAAGTTTCAGCATTTATCTTTCTGATGAAAAATAACAACCATGTATATTAGGCGCCTAATACCAGTTTCTGAAACAAATATTGCCTGACTTATGTGAGAGAAAAACAAATCCGCTTAAATAGGCCTGCTGTTCAGTAAGCTTTGTTTTCCGATTCTTCGAAAGAGTGCAACATCGTAGCGTGCTACGGATGGTTGTCAAATTTTGCTAAGCCTCTTAATCTTATTTCCAACAATAAACTCGCATTTAGATCAGACTGGGATGCGATTAAATGTCGGATGTGCAACATTACCTGATGCACACCGTAAGTACGTACGGGCTTCAGAGGACAGTGGACGTTCGGCAGTCGATATCCACGCAGACCTCAGTTGGTACGGAACGGGATAGCACTATCTGTGAACTTCGATCCCAGTTTACAATGCCTTGTCGTTTATCCCCGCTGTTTAGGGGAGGGGGTGGGGGGTCTAGTTACGCCGCGTAAACCGACCGGGCAGACTCGAGCGGACCGAGAAAATAAGGAATTCCCTCATGAAAGCGTGAGCGTGGAATCGGAATCGTGTGCTCAGTCGACGCCAGGCACGAGGTGAAGAGGTCTGGTTCATAACAAAGTGAAACGGTGCTGGCTTATCCTGGCATTTCGCAAGGTCTGAGCAATGGTACGGCGGTGCTGTTCTGATCTGTATAAGTGCCACAAATCTCATATAACTAAAGGTGTGAGACCACTATCCGAGCAACTGGTCGAACTGGTGAATGACAGTCGAATTCAGAAGGACGTTTTTCTGTGCACGAACTGCATTGGAAGGTTGTCCAAGGAACCTAAAAGCCTACCATTGCAAGAGGTATCGCCGGCTCAGTTAAGTGACTCCAGAAGCCAAACTTCCAGCGAAAATGCGTCAAGTCTTGTGTTTGGCGAGTACTACGCACCCTCGGATGAAACCAGCGACCATGCAACAAGCTATCTTGACGCCGACATGACCTTGCCCATCATAGGCGTATCGCCGTTGAGGACAAGTGGCTTCTTATATATCTTATATTCCATTGGCTTCTTAAATATATAATGAATTACCTCCTTGTTGTGTGCATTTATTAATAATTGATGGCCAGATGTTCGAGTGAAGATACATCAACCTCTATACCTCTTTGGTATAGAGTGGTATAGGTATGATGTGAATTATGTCAGCTCTGTCAGGTTCGTCTTTGTCAGCTCTCAGGAAGTGAAAGAAGCAGCGTCTTATCTCCGACAGCGATTCTCGAGAGCAGTTCCGGTGAAAAGTAAACAGCGGTTCCACAGATTCTCGTCCTCGGACCTCACGTCCATGGCGGTGCAGTAACTCTCCATTGACCCGGGACGTGTCGTGATGGTGAGCAAGAAGTAAAGTGCTATGAAAGAACGCTATCCCTCTGGACTGTACATGTGCAATGGTGTCTACGCATGCACTATGCAATAAATAGCAAAATCGCTCATTTGTCAAATTTTAGGTGTGCGTGTGTGAGCAGGAAAAAGTATTAGAACTACAGGCGTAATTGGGCGTCTCTGCCTGTGGTTTTTATGTTATTAATAACAGAAATAAACTAGTGCGTCACAATGCAATTGTTCTATGAACTATATAGATTTCCGGTGGTTGCATAGCATGTACAAAGTGTGACAAGTTCACAGGTCTCAATATGTTTGTGAAATATAGTTCTGCTCAGTGAACTATGCAAGGAATGAGCATGGTTGTGTTTGATGATTTGCAAAAACGGCATCTCCCCGTTGTTTCGCCAGACTATTAACCCAGAATACAGCGTCAAGATTTTATCTCTGTTGCGTTCATGCAGCGAATTTGCGGTCATAGTGTTCATGCCTGGCTTTCTGAAGCGGAACAAACTTAGGTAAATGGCAACCATTCATCCCCTATGCATAATATCTTTAAACGATGTTTGCTTTTGGCTATATCAGCCATGCTTAGCCAAAATATGTCTATGTTGGATATGAGAAGCAAGTGACTTAGCAACATATGTAAAATGTCTCGGTACCATAATTCGTATTGTACGCCTCAGAGGCACCGGCGAGACAAAGCTTACTGAATGGGCAGCCAATTTAAGCGTCTTTTTCACATAGGTCACCCAATATTTGTTACAGAAACTGGTATTAGGCGTCTAATATACATGGGTTTTGTTTTGTTATCGGAAAGATAAATGATGAGGCTTTCGTTTTATATAATTGTATCAACATCTTTGTACTAGGGGTCACCACAGGTCACTTTGTCCGACGTCACGGGGTCATATCTTCCAAATACCCACAAAACCAAAAACTGACCCAAGAAATCGAAAGACGAGCTCATTGCGATTCGAACGATATATAGTTCTTATAATTTATATCTGCATTACACTAAGATATCGTCTCTCGAAGTTTGACCTTCAGTGCGAACTTAGAAAGAGGCCGCAGGCTATACATCGTGAAACGCTGCTCCGATTGAGCTGAAACGATCAACAATCGGTTCAGGGCCTCAGATAACTATGTATGGCAATTTTGTTCGGGATGTGGTGGACGGCACCAGTTGTAAGAGAATGGTCTCGAAAATTGATATATGAAGATCCGAAAGTGTTTTGATGAGGGGGAGGGAGTAACAGACAACTTTCGAATATTGGAAATGAACAATCCACAAACAAACAAAGGCCGAAATACAAGTCCTTTTGGGGATGTGGGAGGGGGTGCAGTGTTGACCTTTTCTGCCTCCCCATGTCAGTACCTCGGACCACCCCTGTTGAAAAGGCAGTAAAGCTGGTCTCGTTGACATGGAGGTCAGCGGCACGAGACGAAATTATCGACCATATTCAGAAACGTATGCAATCAGGAACCCTCCACTATCAAGGGTCCATCATGGTCCTGACTGCACGATGCACAACTACTAGTATCACTCCCACCCAATCCACCGTCAATTAATGACCTGACCCAACGATTTATCCGCTCTATTTTTATCTATCTCCAATAAGGAAATATTCACTAAATCTCATATGAGTTGGGAAATATATATATATATACTACGTAGAAAGATGAGAAGTATTTGGCGGTAATGAAGAGAGAAGGTGAAGTGCTGGCCAGTGTGATCAGAGGAGACGTTGAGGAGGGATGAAAGAGGGACGGATTGGATTGGATTGGATTGTGGCTTTACGACGCCCTCAGCAGCCGAGGCCATACAGCGTCGCCTGCCTCTCACCCTGGCAGGAAGGGCGGGAATCGCGGGGAATCGAACCTCGTACCTCTGGCTTGCCAGACGCCCAGCTTAACCACCGAGCTACCGACGCCCCGAAAGAGGGACGGAGGAAGAGTGAAGGACAACAGGGATACACCTGCAGAAACCAGTTTGCAGTGTTGGAGGAGACTGACAGGACATGCTCGAGTGAAGGTGCTCGTACCCGGGACGGCGCCCGCGTAGCACAACCCAGGGTGAGGACGCGCGCAGCTGAGAGCGCAACTGCGCGCAGTGGACATGGTAACGGTGCAGCGTGCCGCGGCCAGCGGGGAGAGAGCGGCGGCGCAGCCAGCCGCGGCCGCAGTGGAAAGAGCGAAGGCGCAGCCAGCAGCCGTCGTAGCGAGTGTGGCAGCGTAGCCAGCCGCCATCGTAGAGAGGAGCATGGCAGTGCAGTCAGCTGCGGCCACAACGTCAAGGGTGGTGGTGCAGCCAGCTGCGGCCACAACGTGGAGGGTGGTGGTGCAGCCAGCTGCGGCCACAACGTGGAGGGTGGTGGTGCAGCCAGCTGCGGCCACAACGTGGAGGGTGGTGGTGCAGCCCAGCTGCGGCCACAACGTCAAGGGTGGTGGTGCAGCCAGCTGCGGCCACAACGTGGAGGGTGGTGGTGCAGCCAGCTGCGGCCACGTGGAGGGTGGTGGTGCAGCCCAGCTGCGGCCATAACGCGGAGGGTGGTGGTGCAGCCAGCTGCGGCCACAACGTGGAGGGTGGTGGTGCAGCCAGCTGCGGCCACAACGTGGAGGGTGGTGGTGCAGCCAGCTGCGGCCACGTGGAGGGTGGTGGTGCAGCCAGCTGCGGCCACAACGTCAAGGGTGGTGGTGCAGCCAGCTGCGGCCACAACGTGGAGGGTGGTGGTGCAGCCAGCTGCGGCCACGTGGAGGGTGGTGGTGCAGCCAGCTGCGGCCACAACGTGGAGGGTGGTGGTGCAGCCCAGCTGCGGCCACGTGGAGGGTGGTGGTGCAGCCAGCTGCGGCCACAACGTGGAGGGTGGTGGTGCAGCCAGCTGCGGCCACAATGTGGAGGGTGGTGGTGCAGCCCAGCTGCGGCCACAACGTGGAGGGTGGTGGTGCAGCCCAGCTGCGGCCACGTGGAGGGTGGTGGTGCAGCCAGCTGTGGCCAACGTGGAGGGTGGTGGTGCAGCCAGCTGCGGACACAATGTGGAGGGTGGTGGTGCAGCCCAGCTGCGGCCACATGGAGGGTGGTGGTGCAGCCAGCTGCGGCCACAACGTGGAGGGTGGTGGTGCAGCCCAGCTGCGGCCACAACGTGGAGGGTGGTGTTGCAGCCAGCTGCGGCCACAACGTGGAGGGTGATGGTGCAGCCCAGCTGCGGCCATAACGCCGAGGGTGGTGGTGCAGCCAGCTGCGGACACAATGTGGAGGGTGGTGGTGCAGCCCAGCTGCGGCCACAACGTGGATGGTGGTGGTGCAGCCAAGCTGCGGCCACAACGTGGAGGGTGGTGTTGCAGTCAGCTGCGGACACAATGTGGAGGGTGGTGGTGCAGCCAGCTGCGGCCACAACGTGGAGGGTGGTGGTGCAGCCAGCTGCGGACACAACGTGGAGGGTGGTGGTGCAGCCAGCTGCGGACACAATGTGGAGGGTGGTGTTGCAGCCAGCTGCGGCCACAACGTGGAGGGTGATGGTGCAGCCCAGCTGCGGCCATAACGCGGAGGGTGGTGGTGCAGCTAGCTGCGGCCACGTGGAGGGTGGTGGTGCAGCCAGCTGCGGCCACAATGTGGAGGGTGGTGGTGCAGCCAGCTGCGGCCACGTGGAGGGTGGTGGTGCAGCCAGCTGCGGCCACGTGGAGGGTGGTGGTGCAGCCAGCTGCGGTGGTGTCGCTAGCCTCTCGAGAAACGGGAGGCGGGGTCGCTGGCGGAGGGGATGGCAGTACGGTCATGTTGGGGTGACTACAATTGGAGACGAAGATAGGTCCAGGAGTCGCGCGTATTTAGTATTGGAGATTAGAAGGTGAGGTGACTGAATACGGAGTGTAGAAAGAAGCACTTGCAAAGTGCACACCTGGAGGGCGAGTAGTTAACGTTGCAATACGTTTGCCTGCGAGTTGGCTGCGGTGGTAGCAAATACAAGGATACAAGCTGTGAGGATGGGAAGGTCTGAAGCCGCGATGGCCGATTTCAGAGATTGACTGTGCACGGTTCAGGAGTGTGGGATGTGGGTGGTGATAGCCGGAATTCTGCCTAAGGCAAACGCTTCAATCTGATGCTTGTCGAATGTCGTAGGCTTGAACTCGAGAGTGGAGGGCATGTGTGCGGATGGGAATATTAAGTTCCTGGACGCCTCTGGTAATTTATATCCGGCCAAAGTGCTATTTGACCAAGGGGCTGCATTTCAGCGAAGAGGCCAAGAACCTACTCGGGCACCTAGTGGTTATTGAAAA